>PVIJ01013871.1:0-43302 GCA_004024925.1 Scalopus aquaticus
GGAAGGAAAAGAGCACAAAATGGAATAGAAAAGAACACAAGGGACCATGGAGATGGATCATGGGTGAATTGGTGGTGGGCTACCCAAGGGGAATACAAAATGTAAAAGACATAAATAACAATAAATATATATATTATAAAAAAAAATCCAAAAAAAAAAAAGCAGTACTAAGAGGGAAGTGTGGAGTAATACAGGCACATATCAGGAACAAGAAAGAACTCAAATAAACTAACTTTATGTCTCAAAGAACTAGAAAAGGAAGAACAAAACCAAAATCCAGTATAAGTAAGGAAATAACAAAGATTAGAGCAGAAATAAATAAAATTCAAAAAAACAGTCCAAGAGATCAAACAACCGGTTCTGGGGGGAGGCAGGGAGACAAACCTCTAGGGAGGCTCACAAAGCCAAGAGGGGAGAAAACTCTAATACAATCAGAAATTAGAGAATTATCAACAGACATCTCAGAAATACAGAGGATAAGAGACTACCACAAACATCTACATGCCAATAAATTGAATAACCTGGACAAAAAGAATTATTTCTTAGAGGCATTCAACCTTCCAAGACCCTGTCAGGAAAAAAAGGAAAACCTAAGCCCAACTACAAGCAAAGAAATTGAAATAGTTATCAAAAGTCTCCCTAAAAAGCAAAAGCCCAGGAACAGATGTTTTTGCTAGTGAGCCCTACCAAAAATTTAAAGACTAATACCTATTCTCTCAACTCTTCCAAAAAAAATCATGGGGGAGGGAATGCTTTCAAACACAATTTATAAGGCCAACATTATTCTGATACTAATGGCAGACAAGCACATCACAAAAGAAAGAAAATTACAGACCAAATCCCCAATGAGCATTCATGCAAAAAAAAAAAAAATTCTCATCACAGTCTTAGCAAACCAAATTTAACAATGCATTAAAAAGATCATATATCATTATGAAGGGATTTATGCCAGGGACACAAGGATAGTTAAACTTCTAAAGATAAATCATTGTAATTCACACCAACAGAAGGAAAGATCAAAATAATATCATTGTATCAATAATGCAGAGAAAACATTTATAAGACACAATATCTATTTATGATAAAAATTCTCAAAAAATATAGAAAGAAGGAACATACCTAAACATAATAAGAGTCATCTACAACAAACACACAGCTAACATATTCCATGGTGAAAAACTGAAATTAGGCACACGTCTGTCCACTTTCACCACCACTATTCAATATAGTATTTAATGCCCTACATTTGGCAATCAGATAATAGAAAGACATAAAAGTAATCCAAATAGGGAAATAAGTAAAACTATAATTATTAGCAGATGACATGATAATATACATAGAAAACCCTAAGGGCTTTGCTAAAATAATAATAATAATAATAATAATAATAATAATAATAATAATAATACAAGTAAAATGGTAGGTTACAAAGTCAAAACTCAATCTGTGAAAATCAGTTGTGCTCCTATGTGCAAACAATTAACTAAAAGAAGGAAAAACTATCCCCTTTACTATTAAAAAGTATTAAATACCTAGGAGTAAACAATCCCCTTTAATATCATATCAAAATGTATTAAATACCTCAGAGTAAGCTTAAGATAGAAGGTGAAGGACCTATACAATTAAAGTTAAAGATATTGTTAAAAGAATAGAAAACACAAAGAAATGGAAAAAAATATTCCTTGTTCATGGATTGGAAGAGTTAACATTGTTAAAATGTCTGCTTACCTAAAGCAATATACATTCAAGCAATGCCAATCAAAGTTTCAGTACCATTCTTCAAAGAAGTGGAACCAAAAGTTACTGAAATTCATATGGTGCCACAAAAACACCCAGAAAAGTCAAAGCAATTCTACCCCCCCTAAAAAAAGAGGAACAACAGTGATATCACACTCCCATACTTCAAACTACACTTCAAAGGTATAGTAATCAAAACAGTATGGTTTTAATAAAACTAGAAACACAAGCTAATGAAATAGAATTGAGATTCCAGAAGTAAATCCACACATATATGAAATATTAATCTATGACAAAGGAACTAAAAGTATATACTGCAGAAAGGAAAGTATATTCAAAAAAATGATGTTGAGAAAACTGGACAGTCACATGCAAAAGAAAGAAACTATAAGACTATCTTACAGCATTTAAAAAAAATCAATTCAAGCTAGATTCAAGATTGAATGTAAAACCTGAAACCATAAATTACTCTGAAGAAAATATAGGCAAAACATTCTATGACATGACCTCATTATGTACCGAAAGAAAAAATGGACAGAAGGCCTATATAAACACTTCTTCCGAGAAGACATACATATGGCCAATAGGCAAATGAAAAATGCTCATCATCACTAATCATCGTGGAAATGCCAATCAAAACGAGATACTATCTCACCAAAAATGACCTATATGAAAATGTCGAGAAACAAGTTTTTGTGAGGATGTGGAGAAAAAGGAGCCCTTCTACATGGTTGATGGGAATGTAGACTAGGCTAGCCCCTATGGAAAAGAGTATGCATGCCTGACAAAATATTAAAAATAGAACTACCATACGAGGCAGCAATTCTACATTAGGTATCTACTCAAAGGATGCAAAGACACTAATTTGAAAGGATATATGCGCTCCTATTTTCCCACTATTTTGAATAGCCTTGTTTTGGAAGCAACTTAAATACCTAAGGATAAATGAGTGGATTAAGATGTGATAGATATATATAATCTAATACTATTCATCTATTTAAAAAAAGATAAACTCTTGCCATTTGAGGCAACATGGATGGAACTGGAGGAGATTACGCTAAGCAAAATAAGCCAGAAGTCAAATACCAGATGGTTTCCTTGATATGTGAAATACAGAGAGAAAAAACAAAAACAAAAACAGGGAATCACAAAACATCAAACCAAAAACAAACCTTAGAAATCTGATTGTAAATCTGAGGGTACTAGAGGGAGAGCAATGTGGAGAGTAAGGGAAGAAAGGGGACACGATGGACTCTATGGACGACGATGGGTGCCATGGAGATGGGTGTTGTGTGGTAACATACACTTGAAGAAATGTGATCTGTATTTGAGTCATATGCAATGTTGTAAAATATATTACCTTAATAAAAATACATGTAAATATTGGAATCCATTGCAATCACAAATGTAATTATTTCTGAACTATCTCCTAGTCTAGGCATATAACCATATATACCCACTGAATGCTATCATTAAGAAAATTGCAATTAAATGACACTATGGCCCAGTTATGGAGAAGTTCTAGAATCTCAGCAGAAAGAAGGAAAGGGACAGATAGGATGGACAGGGTCGAAGAATAAAAAACACAGCTAGAGTTTAAAACTAGAGCTGTCTCCCATATTTTCAAAGCACTAATACTGCTCTCTGAGACCAAAGAGATTTTTCCCACCACCATCTGCTTCACTACCTGGATCCATGATAACTGATCAAGGAGATATACCTCTAGTTGAGGAATAGAAACTCAAATTTTGTTAGTACAGTCTCGCTGGTAGAAATAGGTTTGGGGGTTGGCCCATGTCATTGCCATGTGCCCGCCTAGGGATTTTTTTTAACTGTCTCTCAGCTTTCAGCTGTTCATCTTCTCTTTCCTTGATCAGCTTGAATAACTGAAAGCAGTTCTGAGGATGTGGGGAGCAGTAGTTACACTTAGAGCAGTTTACTTGGAAAAGTCTAAAACTGATCCAAAAAATATTTTAATTTTTTGTTAGGTTACATCAATTTTCAGGTTATGAAGATACTTTTCCGCCTAGCAAGTGATAAAGGCATCAGTTAGAACTGCTCTCAGCTCTTCTCTCACCAAAAGGCCCTCTTGAAGGCGTTTACATATTCCACGGGTCACTGACTTGTTTGCTTGTTGTGATTTGTTTGGTTCAGTCTAGAGTGTCCAGCGCACTCCAGCGCAGAGCTGTCCGACTCTGATACTTCAGGATGGGAATCCACTCAGTAAGAAATCCAAGTCACAGTTTAGAAGGCCCCTGACCTGATGCTGGTGTAGGATTTCTTGAAAATGATCCCAGCTTTTAATTATGTTTTCTTCCAGTAAAAGAGGAAATAAGTATACAGATGATGAGAAGCGTTCATCAGGCTGGAAGTACTTCAGTTTACCTGCTATAAGGAGTTCTCTTATTTTAAAGGGCACACAGAGAAGAAAAACTGATCATTTTTATTAGACCCTCGACTAATCTCCAATAAATTCCTCCTGTCAGTAGGCTAGCACACAAAGTAGAAAATTAATTGCATAGAAACCACTCCCTTTGGTACAGTCTTCCTAAGTACCCATGTCTAATATGATTTTAATGAAGTTTTCCATATCCCATAGATCCTATTCAGAGCTAGTCATTAGTCCTACCACCAAAAATATGATTATTCAGTCTGTCTTTATCCCTATGTGTTATTCCTCTATCAACCTGGTGCTAAAAAAAAAAAAAAAGGAAAGAAAATGAAAACGAGAGAAATATTTAATTTTAGCCTAGATGTATTATTATGCCTGTGAAGTAATTTAGGCTTCACTCAGGATTTACTACATTGGAAAGCCGGGCAACTGAAAAATCACCTATGGAGAATATGGGAAGAAAGACCAAAAGACACAATACTTTTGCCTGGATCATAACAAGTTCATATCTGTGTAGCAAGGAAGTATTCCCAAACTACTTGGGATGAAGTAGATTCAACAGATAAAAATGTCATACCTGATGCAACAGTTAAGACAAGACTTTCTTTTCATGCTACCATAGAGCCAAAATAAAAAAAAATAATAATAAATTGGCCAGGACACAACACACTATTGTGAGGACTAATGGTGTCCAGAACCTTCAGGTGCTGGAGAATCCCAAAGTCCAGTCATCCTCACCTCCTGACCTCTCATACATACTTGAAGGAGTTATATTTCTGCAGTTATATATTTTTTTTCCTTTTATGAGTTTCACATTCAGCTTAAGACTCATTTATTCCCTGGGAAGGGACTCACTTGAATCTGAGTCTCTGGTATTTCTTTCCAATTCTTATTTTCTGTTTCTGAATAACTTACTCACTTTTATCAGGCCCCTACTCTAATATCAGAAGGTCTGCCTAATATCATGAACCCTGCCCCAGGGCAATAACAATACCACATTGGGAAAATCTTCTCAGACAACTGTATTCATCTACCTGGATTACAAGTACTCGCTGTGCTGTGCAGGTGTGATGGTTCATGCTGTGTGTCAACATGAGTGGGCTAAGGTAGCCAGTAAAATATGTCCAGGTTTGCATATGAGGGTGTTTCCAGAACAGATTAGCATTAGGATTTGCAAACCTAGTAAAGAATATTCCTCTCACCAGTTTGGTGAGTATTATCCTGAATACAATAAAAAAGGCCAGAGTGAAGTTGCTTCTGCTTGACCTGGGACATCCATCTCCTGTCCTCAGACACTGGCATTACTGGTCCTTGGCCTTGAAGTTTGGTCTAGAATTACATCATTGACATTCTTGGGCCTGTAGTTTTCAGAGGGCAGATCATGGGATACCTCAGACTCCATAATCACATGAGCCAGCCCCTTACCCTAAACGTCTATCTTTCACCTTCCTGACTGTCCTCTACTGTGTTGGTTTGTTTCTCTATAGAACCTTGACTAATACACGTTTAACAATTAGATCTGGGAAAGAGGGGCTTAGGAAGCATGCAGGAACAGAGAAACATCATGGTTTTTATAGTGCATAACAAATTCCTACCAAGGACATTTTTACCAATAGAGCTATCATGACTGACTACAGTTGGAAGAGATATGCCTAAACTGCTATAAACAGATAGAACTAGCTCTCGCACACCTATCTAGATGACTCACCATTCTTTTCTGCCTCCACCATTTCTTTATCTTGGCACCACTGTGTCAATTATTGTACCTTAACTATAAATGCGGGTAATGTGTAGATTATAGAATTCACACTGTTCTCACTCTATGCTGAGCCCTGGCCCATACTCATAGGGCTAAGTGTCAGACCCCGATCTGGTCATCCCACCAATGAACCCTGAAAATTATAGGAAGAAAAATTACAGGAAAAAAATTTACAGGATTGGTGAAATCAAGAATGCTCGAATATATCCAAAGTCTTTCCACATTTTAGATCATTTAACTTCAAATTAAATTCACTACTACCACTTAATTGTTTTCATTTGAAAACAAATGAGTTCATGCTATAAAACTATCAGAATTACTCATACGAAAGATGATTTCAATTTTTTTGGCCACCATTTGTTGCTAAATTATTTAGCAGGTGGCCATACGCCCGAACTTTACAGAGTAGCCTAACTGAAGTCTCAGCTGTTCTTGAGTAATCTGTCACTGACCCTACCATCAAATACAAGTACTCAAGTTTTTCTCTGATATTATCTAAATTAAAGTAAGTCGATAAGAACAGAGCATGTGAGATGGCTAGAGAACAGGTTTAGTGGAATTTTACACCAACTAATTAAACAGATGAAAGCCATCTGGTAAAACAAAACTGCAGTTGAGAAAAATGGCTAAGATGTAGACTTCCTGAGTCAGAGGTCTGTTTCAGTCCTCACCTCTGCCAATAGCAGCTGCATATTGAGCAAGTTACTGTACATATGTTGGCAGATGCTGTGAGCTGATTGGAACTACTTTTACTTCTCCTAGGCTTCTGGCTACACTGTGTCTCCCAACCTTTCTTGCAGTTAATTGCGGCCATCTGATTAGTTCTTGCCAATGGAACATGAGCAGGAAAGCAACAGATGCTACTTTGGGATGAAGGATTTTTCAGAAGCCATAATTCCTCTGCCATTCTTATTCAATCCAGACTGGATTCAGAGGACAATAAAGAATTTAAGGGAAGGGCAGAACAGCAAACTGGAAGAAGTCTGATTTCTTAAGTCACCTCAAGAAGAGTCTACCTGCTGACTAAGACCATTTATTTAACTTACTTGAGTACATTGCCTTTGACCAATTTGTTGCATTCATTTAGCCTATGCTAATGAGGACATATGTCTCCTTAAGTAACAACATTACCTGCTTATTTAACATTTGCTTAGTTGCTGGCAGCAAAATTCTGTTCAAGTTAGTCCAATCTAAATGGAGAACATTCTATAATGAAGTGGACCAGGGGTGCAATGAGGCCTCAAAAAATAACGAAGACAAACAGAAAAGAGATATAAACCTAATTTCTGGGGCAATAAACTTTGGCAGTTTTCTCTGTACACCTGTATTATTCTGTACATCTTTATTATTCTATTATTATTATTTCTCTGTACATCTTTATTATTTATTTCCATGAAATACCTCTTCCGAATTTCTGGTATTACTTACCTTGTGGTTAAATAGAACTCCATTGCAAGTAGATATTGGTACACTTTAGACCAGAGCAGTGACCTCACACGATATAAATGATACCAAAGGCTCACTCCTAGGTGTGAGTGAGTAGGAGCAGTACTTAAAGACAAGAGATTTAGGCTAAATGGATTTCTCAAAATTGGTTAATTTTTGGATCATTTTAAAAATTCAATGAAACGCTCATAAAATCCTTAATAAAATCCCCAGTACACAGTAATAATTCCATATTACTTGTTACTCTTCTGATTATTTTTGGACATTAGTTTGCTATTATCATACAAATGATCACCAATTTAGCAGCTTAATCAATGGGTGTTCATTATCTCAGTGTGCATGGGTTAGAAGTCTGGGCACAGTGTGACTCAGCTGGTTCCTCTGAAACTGGTCTCTTTTTTTTTTTAATATATATTTTTATTGTTATTTATGTCTTTTACATTTTGTATTCCCCTTGGGTAGCCCACCACCAATTCACCCGTGATCCATCTCCATGGTCCCTTGTGTTCTTTTCTATTCCATTTTGTGCCCTTATCCTCCCCTCCATGTGCCCGCCCCACCCCCCCCAACCCACCCCCCTGCCGAGTGTCTCTCTCCTATTTGGTTTCCTTATAGTCCTGTTATAAGTGAAACCATTCGATATTTTTCTCTTTCTTTCTGGCTTATTTCACTGAGTATGATCCCCTCTAATTCCATCCATGTCGCTGTAAATTGCATGTGTTTTATCTTCTTTCCATGCTGAATAGTACTCCATTGTGTATATGTACCACATCTTCTGGATCCAATCATCTATTTTTGGACATCTGGGTTGCTTCCATACCTTTGCTATTGTGAACAGTGCTGCAATGAACATACGGGTGCATGTATCCTCTCGGATTAGTGTTTTTGTGTCCTTTGGGTAAATTCCCAAAAGTGGTATTGCTGGGTCTTATGGAAGCTCCATGTTTAGCAGTTTGAGGAATCGTCAAACAGCTTTCCATAGTGGTTTTGAACCAGGTCTCTTAAGAATCAAATCAACAACAACAAAACAAAAAGTAGGAGGCAACCATAAATGAGAGACATTCAGTGAGGAAGGGGGAGGATAAGGGTTCAAAATGGGGGAGAAAAAAGCACAAGGGACTATGGTGATGGCTCACGGGTGAAATGGTGGTGGGTAACCCATAGGGAATACACAAAAAGGTAAAAGATATAAATAAATTATATAGATAGATAGATAGATAGATAGATAGATAGATAGATATATCTATCTATAAATATATAGATATATCTATCCATATATCTATCTATCTATCTATCTATCTATATATATATATATATATATATATATATATATATATAAACAATCAGTCTTGGTGGGGCTGCATTCCTTCTTAGAGGCAGGTTCTTGGAGGCACTATAAAGCTTGTGTAGTTTGTTGACAAAATTCAGTTCCTTATACTCGGAAGATAAAAGTCCCAATTCCATTGCTGACTGACAGCTAAGGGTTGTCTGCCTCTCTTAGAGGTAATCTCTGGCCTTTGAGATGGCCCCCTATGTCTAAGACCAGCAATGATCCATCAAAACCCCCATCTTCCCCCTTCTGAATCTTTTTTAAAATTAATCTTGAGGGGCTTCCCTGGTGGTGCAGCAGTTAGGCGCTGTGCTGTGGAGCTGTCGGCAGCAGCGGCACGAGTTCGATGCCTGGCCAGGGAGATTCCCACATGGTGGGGCGGACCTCTCCTGCCTTGCCCGCTGCTCCCCTCAGCAGTGTATTTCTGATCTGCCTGTTCTGCTCCCCAGTCTGTCTCTTGTGGGCCCTCTCACCACCCCACACCTCTGGCCTGTACCCCAGCTTGTACGCATAAATAAATAAATCTTTAAAAAAAGAAGAATAAAAGTAATATCGAATGACGGTAACACTGGTTCACAACACTGTCTATTATTCATAAATTATGTATACAAACCTCAGATGTCTGGATGTTACTCATCACTAAGGCACTCACAGGTCTTCCCCCCCACCGCATCTCTCTGCATCCAGCAAGAATGGTACCTGTTTTTCAGACTTACATGCCTAAGTTGGGCCCATCCAGGCAATTCAGTGTAAGCTCCCTATGTTAAGTTTCCTAACTTCAATTACATTTTGCAGTGTCCCTTCTGGTATGAAATGACATGCATAAATTGTAGTGATTAATGCGTGGTCATTTTTAGGGACCCATTCTGCCTACCATATCAGACACTACTACTCCAGTCTTCTCAATTTTTAAAGTTATATCAAATATACAAGTATATACATGACCTAATAATTTTCATTTACTTTTGAGTAGTTCTAAAGCAATTTTGAAGTAAGTCATGATATAAACATGATTATAATGATTTGTTTATATTGTGTAGGCATATAATTTGTGTTTGCCTTTGCATATACCTTATTTTCTATACATATGATTTTAAATGTACAGTTATTCTTTTTGATAATATTTATCCTCTCTTGTTTGTTCATTTCACAGATATTTACTATATGTTTCAACTATTAAAGACAGTGTTCTAAACTGCACAGCACATAAAGTTTTGTGCTCTGAAGGAGACTAGGTATTAGCAGTAAGGGGAAAGCAAAAAGCAAATTAACACATGAAAACTCAAGGTATTTTTTTCCAGATGATAATGAAATAGGGTCATGTGATGTAGAGAGGTCAGATGGCTAGGTGGATGGAAGGCAGGTCCAGTTCTGATTGGCTGGTCAGAGCAGGTCTCTCTGAGGGAGGAGCTGAGCCTTTTGCAGAGAATGTTCAGTAGAAGAAGGTATCCACGGGGGTGAGAATAGTTTGGAGTATTAAGGCAACTAGACTGGGGGAAAAATGATCAGGGGGGAGAAAGGCACTAGGTGAATTAAAAAAAAAAAAAAAAGAGGCCAAGTACTTGTTTGCCAAGTACTTCTATTAATGTAAGTATTTAAAAATCACTTTGCTTTTTAAAGCTATAAGCCATACAAATAAATGATCGGTTCAAACTGAACTTCACCAATTTGGTCTGTTTGGATACAATATTTCTCATCAATCATAAAATTATAGCTAAAGAAAGCAAAAGACATAATAGATAATATCACACAGATGTTTCCAAACCCATTAGTTCTATATCATTCATCACCTTCAAGCATAAATACAACATGTGGTTTTTTTTTTATTAAAAGATGCCTATGAACCTTTTGTAATGAGAGAACCTTGAATCCTTCCTTTACTCCTGCCCTTTGCCTGAGAATTAGTTTGTTATTGCAAATCACTGTGCCCCAATGTACAACTTCTGCTAAATTTGAACCTCATTTATCTGTCTTCTGGCTGCTCTTTATTTTCTCCGCAATGAAGAGCCCAATTCCTTCAAGCTTTCCTCAAGTGCATCTCCTCCCTCTTCTCCAGTTAGATATGATTCTAACAGGCTACTCATTTGCAGGAAAATAACTGGGGTTATATTGCTACCACTTCAAATTAAATAATGGTCACTCCTCTTTCAGATGACATTGGTTATTCCCCTGGGGGAGGGGAGGTATTCTCACTTTCTGCTTTACTCTCAACAACCCTGCAGTCTGACTCTTTTATTCCTCTCTGGCAACTCCATCCGTGTTTCAGCATTGCTGCAGGAAACTCATTCAACCATTTTATAGTCATGCTGTCACATCACAAAAATATCATGTGAAGAGTTTTTTCTTAAATATTTCTGCCCATAAAAGGAATTCTGTTGTATTACATTTTTTTTTCTCACTGACTTATAAATTATCAAGACTTTTTGGAAAGACATAGCTCATTTAATTTTCCTTTAGCCACCAACTCTTTGTACTAGGCCGTGTATGCCTCCCTCCCCACAGACACACACACACAGACACATACTCTCAGAGAAAATGTGTTCTATAAATAGAAAATGATAGTAATCATGATGATGATGATTTACACTGTATTTTGATGTACTGGAATTCATCTGTGAAATGATCTGTTATTAGAGATAGCTGAATGAGGAATACTTAAAATCTTATGAGGAAATAAATATCTAATTGTACTGTTGCTAGATGAATTTTTACCTAACAATAAAGCTTAAAAAATGGTGCTGTTTAGACCATATTTAAATTTTTAATGAATAGATAACTAAATTTAATTAATCTGTTGACCTGAAAACTTCTGAGCTTTGTCTGTATGCCAGAGCCCTAATGTATGTTCTATAAACAGTCCTAGATTTTTTATCAGAATGCCCACTTTTTAGCATTATATATTCTAATGCCTTAAACAATTTGAAAAGAAGAAACAGAATTTTGTTATATAATTTACTGCCAATCAATATCTGAATATATGTGGTATGAAAATGTTTAAAAGAATCTGTGTATATTTAAACAGTTTGTGCAATTCTGGCATTGTTTGGATGAGAGCATAAGACAAGAAGACCAAGCTCTAATTGCATAATAATTTCAGCTCTATAATTTATAGAAAGTTACTTTACTTTTGTGTTCTCACTTTTCTCATATGTAAAATGGGTAATAATTCAAATAGATGTAAAAGAATTAAATGAATTAATACAATTCAAGTACACAGATCAATGCCTAACATGTAATAAATATTTTAAAGGGAATTAGATTAGTTATAAAACTGTATTATTGAAGTAAAATAATTTATTATGTTAAACTTTAGAGGAATAAAAGTAATGTGTCTGAGAAAACATTAAAATTCAGTGGTTTATTCAAATCTTTGCCTTTAATGAGTGCCAATAGGATTAAACTTCTTAACTGAAAGGTCAGTTGTGAAGGAAAACAAAATTCTGTGAAAACTTCATTGTGTCTAAACTATTTAGAACAAGGTTAACTCTCAGGAGACATCTACTCATATCATATAAATATCTTAATATTAATTAAAATTAATTTGTAAGTTGTTATCGTCTTAATTTAGTTTTCTTCCTTATGTTTATTCTCCATCAATATATTCTCCGAAAAAAAAGTTTTTGCATGCTGAAATCAAAATGTTTTAATAATATATTAATGTAATCTACTATCTTTAGACCATTTAGAGACTTTCCCTTCAGATTCCAGGGTCCACTTTATCTTTTATTTCTTCAGATATAAAATAAACGTTATTATCTTTATTTATTAGTGACTTTGCTTGTCTTTCATAAATCATAATCTATAGTACCACACTCTTTTAAAGGTATGCTACAATTTAAGAAATTTTGATGGTTGATTTGAGACATTAATTAAGGTTTTAAATGTACACTGGCAACTGGTACAACAATTATGCAAAGCAATCTAGATTTACCTTAAAAAAACGAAAAATGGAAATACCACACAACCTGGCAACCCCATTCTTGGGCATCTATCCACATAATATGAAACCATCAACACAAAACCCATATGCTAATGTCCATAGCAGCATTCTTTACAGTAACTACAACATGGAAGTTGCCTGAATGTCCATGAATGGATGATTGGATCAAGAAGATCAGGTATATACACACCATGGAGTATTAAATAGAAGAAAGAGAAAAGTGCAGCTATTTTCAACAACAACAACAACAATAACAAAATGAAGGGGATTTGAGAGAATTAGCAAAGTAGTCAGGGTGATAAAAAACAAACCCTGGATAATTATCAGTAATGTAAAACACTTTCACAAAGCACTGGACATTAATAAACACTGTGAAAGCTCCGGAATTAAGAGGATTGCGGAAGAAAAGGAATTAGGGAACACAAGAGATGATGAAAGGGGGAAAGAATTTTTGTTTTTAATGTATACTGGTGCACCTCCCTGGTGGCACCAGGGGTGAAGTCTCAGGGCTATGAAGCTATCTGCATCCACTGCAGCCTGAATTCAATCCCTGGCTAGGGCACTAATTCACATGGCACAGCAGACCTCTCCTGTCTCACCTGCTGCTCCCCTCAGCAGTGTATTTGAGTCAGTCCACTGGTTTTGCTCCCTATTCTGTCTCTGGTAAATTCTCTTGCCCCCCCCACCTCTGGCCTATACCCCAACTCTTGTATGCATAAATTAATAAACTTTAAAAATGTATACTGGCCTTTTTTTCCCCCAGATTGTTCATGATTCATAGTGCACATTTATAGAAACCAAAAGTTTTAACGGAAGAAAGACATAAAATGGGATACAGGTTCCATCCCTAGAGCTACAAAGTTAATAGTAACAGTGACATGCACCAATTATATGTTCTCTGCCCACTGCACTCCCCAAGGCAAACCATGATACAGGAGTGAACACAGGGAATTTTAAAATAAGCAGGTTTTACATTATTTACAGTCTGTACTATTATTTCTGGGATTTGTTTTCATTTTGTTTTTAACCAATTTAGTAAAAAAATGATCACTGCTTTTGAAATTCATATATATTAGATATATATACATGAGATATACAACATATATATGTTATCAAGGTAGTCGCCTCAGAATCCATTAAGGACGTCAAGAGTAGGATAACTAATGTGTGATCACATTTTACCAAGATATAGCTATATGTGAAAATTATTAAGCAATAAATCGCTGATAAATGTCTTTTACAATTACTTTTACTGTTTTATAGAATTATTACTTAATGTCAATGATTTTAGGTTATAAGTAACAGGTACTTAAAACTATTAAATCCATATATTTCAGAAGCTTTTCATATACAAGATAAAGTATTTTGCAATGTTCAACATTCATGACTTTTTCAAGATCAGGCATGCTTTAAGTGATTCTTAATTATGGTCTTTGAATTGTAAATAACTGGGAATCATTTTTTGTCTTTTCTCTATAAGAGAATAAAATGACATTTTGAAAAAATCAGTTTACTGTAAGATAAAATTATGGCATCTGTTGTAATTCATAATATTATGATTTTGTATACTACATATATGTTGTACATGTAAAAATAAAATAAAATACTTTTTATAAAAATACTTTTTGTAAAAATACTTTTTGTAAAAATAAAATAAAATACTTTTTTTAAAATAAAATAAAATAAATTTTTGTAAAAATAAAATAAATTAAATCATAGATAGGGTAGGTAGATAGATCATTTTACTTTCTATGGCTTCACTTGCAGAACAGCCAGATACAGCTAGAAACCAGGCAGAATTGTATGGAAGCCTGAATGTGTGTGTGTGTGTGTGTGTGTGTGTGTGCGCGCGCACACACACACACACACACATTTGCATGCATGTATATATGTATGTGTATTCGTATATACGGATATATACATTCATTCCCACAGTCTAATTCTCAGCAATATTTAACAGTATCTGAGGACCTAAGGTCAAAAAAAAATTTTTGATATTTTTAAAGTCAAAGTAAATGACAAGTCAAGTATATATACTAACTATGTAAGAGTCCACATTAATTAAAAGATGAATAAATAAATCAGGGAATATCAAATAAATTAAAATTCAGTATGAAATGAAGGAATTAAACATTTCAAATTTATCACTCATCTATAAATTCTGAAAATTATAGTGAATTTTCAAAGGAGAGACAAAAGGCAGAAATAGTCCCATGAACTCTTAGAATAGTTGGTAAACACGTATGATTTTTTTTAAGAAAATAAAACCTGCCTTTTTAAAATTTCTAACATTATGTAACTTTTGAATTAGTTAAACTTGAAGAAATATGGTTCATCTGGGCTCTTTGGATTTATGTTCCCAATCAATAACTTCCTTAACCATTCCTAGGCTTTGAGTCATCCCTTCTACAAGGAATATAAGATTACTTGCCTAGAGCACTGAACCCTGATTGCTACAAGACTAAAGATATCACTTCTTGTGAAAGTTCCTCCATGTCAGTAATTTAGGAGTGCACTTGCAGAAAAATATATTCAAGAAATACCAGGAATTAAAGAGATTGGAAGCTAGTCTGCTAGAGAAAGATAACTAATTGTTGACTTTTTTTTAAAACAAAAATAAGCACCACCCAATTCTACCAGTCCTCTAAGGCAATGAATGCATATTAACACATAATTATTTTGGGAAAAATATGATATAGACCAATATTCCCTCAATTAGGAAAAAAATACTGTCTTTCTTATCAACATGTAATTAGAAACAGTATCTAATCATAAGCCAGTTCTGATGACTGTTATGGGTTCTGTTTTCAGTTTAAAACAAAAGAGGGCGAGAGCAGAGGAGGGTGAGAAGAAGTGAATAAAATTGACCCTCATTACTTTGACTCTTAAATTGTGTTTTAATCGTCAGTAGCAAAGACACAGTCATCAGGACACTAATGTGACTTCTCCTCAGAGGTTACACTTGGTCTTAGCCAAAAGGCCAAGAAGCAATTATGACTTTCCAGAAAGAGGATTACAGTAAGAAATAAACAGAATGTGAACCATCTTGGATGGATAGAAAGCATTTGTTTAATAGAATTAAAAAGGGATTTTTAGTATCTTTAATCTCAAAAGGTTAAATAAGAAAAGATCAAAGTGTAATTTTTCACCTAAGGCTTTTGAAATCTCAGTTTTGGTAAATCTTCAGAGACTAACTGAGAGCAAGAAATCTGAAACACTTCTTTAATTTTCTACAGGCCCGATTGAAATAATAGATTTCATTAAAATTATTCCTTCTCAGAACCTAAGGCCTTACCTTTTTAATGCATAATATTTACTGAAACTGAAAATCAGTTATTTCAAATATGAGCTTTAAGAATATTAAGGAAATACAAACTTCTCATTCATATTTTAAGACTACTATGAGAAAAAAAATTCTGAACTGAAAATGTTTTAATGCCATGTGTACTACGTGCTAGAAAAGGGAACATCTTAGGTTCCCTTTACTTTACAGATTTAAAAGCTCTTAATTTAAAAACTGATACTTCACAAATGGCTGATTTTACATCAGAAATCACATTTTCTATTACATTAAGAGTATAATGTATGATGTATAATCCATTGTTGTTCTGATATGATTTATCATACTACAATTGCTTGTATTATCCAAATACATTCAGAATTTTAGTCATGTTTTGTACTTTAATACTTGGTATTATCTGAAATTATTTTACAAATCACCATACAAATCCTAAGGTCCCAGTATCAAATTCTGCAATCTCCATGATGCTGTTCCCATAGTCCAAATAAAAAAAACAACACAGAACAAATTTGAGAGCTGGCACTTTGGTTAAATGTTTCATTGTCAATTATGAAGTTCTAACTAAACAACTTTTCTTTTTTGAGCCAATACTTCATCATAATTAAAGATGTTATAGAAATTTGATTCAGTGGGTTTAGAAGTAATTTAGGAAAACAAAATAAAAAAAGCCATAAATGAGCAATTTTCATATTTTTCTCCTCTATTTCATTGCCATGGTGGTGGGAAAATAGACAGTTTATGGATTACGGTGGTCTCATCATTTCTAGTAAATCAACTGACTGACCAAAGTCTCCAGAAAGTTTCATGGTTCATGAAGTTTTAAATTACAAATTCTCACATCATCCATCTTCCAATTTATAGCAGCTGGAGCAAAAATCTAGTTCTAAACAATTAGCTCAGAAAGTGCTGGCCTCCTGTGCTTGACTCCATCATTATCATTCTTGAATGTGAATCGTAAGTTTCTAAATCCAGTTCCTTGGCCACTTCTCAAAAGAGATCCAAATATTTGCTCTCTTGGACTCATTATTCAGTGACATATTTTGATAGCTTTAGCTTAGATTGATCACAAATGTTTCATAATTTCTACATGTTGATTGTTTGAGAGATAAACATTACAGAAAATCGCAGGAGAAAGAAATGAAACAGATTAGATAACAAACAACTGACTACTGAACAAATCAAGGCATCCAACCTCAAGGGCATGCCCCAATTTGCTGTTTGTTGGTTTGTAATATTTGGCCTCTAAATGGTCAATAGATAATAGTAGCTGCTTAGAAATCTAAATAATTACGTTATTGCTTCGGTTAAATCTAAAATCCATTTGATCCTTGTGATCAATTTACTTCTGAAATACCCTTTTCTCACGTTTTCTGTGATACATTTTTCAGGTGTTTGTTTTTTGTTTTCTCTTGTTGTTTGTGACTGGTTATCCTTTCTGCACCATCTCCCATTGCTGAGTTTATGTTTGGTATTGAACCCTCTACCTGGATTTTGCACCTGCTCCCATAGCTTTAAATAGTGTCTCTATGCTGATAACTCCTAAACTATCTTCCAGTCAGATTTGTCCTTGAATTCCATTTTCAGCTTTCTATAAATTTAATGGAATGTTCTACTGGCATCTAAGTACAGTAAGTTTTAAACTGAATTCTATCTCTGCAAATTATTTTGTCTTTACCTTTTCTAAGCATATAAGGATTTACTATAGTCCAAAATGGCTGCAAGCGATACCATATAGGTGATAATATTAGAAAACTGGCAGTGATTCTAATTACCTTCCTCTTCCTCACCATTTATATATAATCTGTTAGCACATCCCATATCTACCTCAAAAATGCATCTTGAGTATGTGCACTTTTCTTCACCTCTCCTAACATTTTTGTCAAAATCCTTTCCACGGCTAATAAAATAGCCTCCTCGTTACTATATGTTTCTTTCTCCTGTGGTCTTCCTACAAATTTAAAATGAACCAGATTGATCAGCATTCTTTGTAAAATCCATTAATACTTCCCCATTGGACTTCAAATCAAATCTTCCAATGCTGGACTACAAATCCTAGCAAAATGTGACTGTTGGTTGCATCTCCACCATTATATATCCACTTAATTACTAATCACTTAATTACGTCATTTCACTTCCTGTAGCGTGTGGTTTTCCTGCCAAACATAGTACTGATACTGAAATGCTGCTCTCTGGGTCTTATTTTCAGCTGTCAAATTATGTAGCACTTTGTCGATGAGACCTTCCCTAGTCACCCTGTCTCTGCCATTATTCTTTGCCACCATCTGTTCACACAAGGGTGAACATTAAGAGTGCAGATTCTACTGGAGCTCATACCCTTCTTTACCTCTTCCGAAGGTAGAAAACTGAATACTCCACTTGAGTCTTCTGTGCTTGTTTCCCTGGAATCACTTGTTCCCTTCATCCCACTCTTTCTTTGCTTCATCTGGTTACTACACCATAAATCTAATCCTTGTGGAAATTATTTTTGAGTTAAATACAATTGATACATATTTCAGTTTATTTTTAGCACTTCCATAATGTTATTCATGTTGGCACAATTAGCAGACCATATGAGAAGGGAGATCACAGAAAAAGAAATTCACATGACAAATGCAAATTTAAAAAAGTGTTCAATTTTTTTTTCATTATTAAAGAAATGTCTATTGAGACAATACTGTGATTCCATTTATCACTTGTTTGAAAAAGATTATTCGAAGAAACCTAGAACAACTGTAAGTGTGCACTATTAACTGAAATATAAACTGAATTATTCATTGTAGGGGGAAAATTGTAAGTATTGAGGAAAATTAAAATGCATATGTAATTTGACCTAGCATTTGTATGTCTAATAATTTACCTGTCAAAATGAAAATAAAATTTAAAAAGTTTACAAAGAAATAGCCACAAGAAAATAGCAAGCATTATTTTTCCTCATCTATTCATCCATGTCTCCAAGAGCATCACAGAACCCAACCATGAACAATTGGACTCATCTCTCTCATAACCCCAGGCTAAATGGCCAGGAGAAAAGCTTATGAACCCATCAGACGCAAAGAGACTTATTCCCATCACTGTCACATGAGAAAAAAAGAAAGGGTCTCTCCTTTCCACTGGTTTCCTGAGACTGGGCTATAAGCTTGCAGGTAGCCATTTTGTTATCTTGAAAGGAGAGGCAGCCTAGAGGGAGCCATGCGGAAAGATGGAGAGAAACCAGTTACAGACAGCATTAGCTGAGGCCATGGAACCTCACTCAAAATCGTACTCATTTTTTTGGGCTGTGATGGAAAATAAATTTCCTCTTAGCTTAAAACAATTTAATTGGGTTTTATGACATCTTAAAACTGAGAGTCCCAACTAATAAAAAGATGGCATTCTAGCATACAACTGGAAAAAGCATCTGTGTAGAGAATTAATTACCACAATTGTAACACATATTTAAAAGAAATACTAAACTGCTATTAAAGAAAATAAGAGACAATTATAAATATCTCTATAGATAGGTACACTGTCAGGATGTAAGAAGGTTTTACAAATAAAAGTGTATCATATAAAAAATTTTTAAAAAATCTACGTAAACATATACTTAAGTAGACTTGTATATGTGTAGAAAATTACGTAAATAGCAAATAATGGTTAATTTAATGATTTCTCATTTGATGGGATACTTTTTAATCTTGGACTCATCTCTGCTATTTGAATGTTACCATGATTATAAACCTACAATTAGATTTATAATAAAAGTCTATGTAAAAGGAAAAAAACAGAGACAACATAGCAAGAAATACTATTTTTTTCTTTATAGCCTCATTCAAGTTAAAATCCAATCTACTATAGAATAGACAGCAAGATTTAATACCATTTACTATTTCTTTGTTTGTTTATCCATTAACGGCATATATATCACTCAGTTGAGACTATGATGGAAATTTAAACAGAAAATGAAGAAATGTGTTAATGCATAAAATCAAAATATTTTTCTTAATGTAGATAGACTTTAAGGTAGTCCCCATGATGCCATCTCTGTGCTCTTCTCCTGTGAATGACCTACCTCTTCACTTAATAGAATATGGTAAATCATGGGGTGTCACTGTCATGATTATTAGTATATGGGAGAGGTGATGGAATGTCACCTATGTTAATTACATTGTTTAAGAGTCTTACTAGTCAACTTACTCTAGCATCTCAGGCTGAAACCGGCTTTAAAAAGGTAAGTTAAGGTGAATCCCCTAGTCAAAAGAAAATTAATTTTTCCAACAACCGGAAGGGACTTGGAAGAGAATCCTTTCCTAGTAGAGCCTCCAGATGTGAGCCAGCGAAGCCATGTCTGGGCTTCTGAGCACAGAACCTATGAGATATTAACTATGTGTTGTTTTAGCCCTGCACATTTGCGGTCACTTGTTACACTGAGTGAAATGCTAATACAGATGACATAGACTTATATTTTAAATTCCAAGCAAAAACTACTTCTCTATTTTAGAATAAAAATATTCATTACATGCAGGTTTTTGAAACATATTAATGCAAGAAAGAAGATATGTTTAAGTTATAGAGCAGTAACTAAAAGGTGACACAAAGTATTGAAGCAAGAAATTTGCTTAAATGGAGTAATCTGGGACAATAAAACAAATGTATATTACATGAAAGGAAAATGTAAGAATAGCCTGGCTTATGTAAAAATAATTTCATGCAATCCTTATATTGTAAATAATGCAAATATAATGAGATATTTTATCCTGAAGTGCATAGGTGAGCTGTCAGTAATTTCAAATGGACTTATGCTTGAATACCTAGTAAATTTTCCCTCTTTAAAAGCAACAACAAAAACATGCATGTATTTATAGATACATTTAGGATACATACACACATACATGTATATGGGTACATTTATGTTGAGACTTATGGGATATACTTATAGTTGTTTTCTCTAGTATTTTATTAAAATATATCCATAGCTATACACTGATTTTAAATGTATAGCAAGATCTGTTCCAATTGTGAATGAATTTTAATTAAGTCAACCCAAAAAATCCCGCATAAAGACATATTTTTATGTGGAATATTTTCCTTCAATAGAGTTCACATAAATATAGCCTCTCAGACTTTTTAGTAACTGTGGTAAAAATGTTGATTGAGAATGTATTTTTCTTACAGCTTGTATATGTTTTCTTTTTCTTGAATTGTCTGCCCTGGTGGTTGAGGGATTTGAACAATTCTTTCCACAATAGTAACAGAGTTAAAGGTCAAAAGTTTCCAAGCATGGACTAAACCTAAACAGCAAGAAAAATATCAAAATGTATGCAAAAATATACAGATAGCTTATTGATCTTGTAAAAACAAAACATACCAGAAAAATCGCCTTAAGAAAATAAATCTTGTGTTTTTCTTAAAAAGCCCATCAAGAAGTATATAACCATCACATCAACATTCTTAAAATTCTTAAAACAAAAGCCATGTATCAATTATAGGATGAATAGAAAAATTACAATGCCTTGTTCTCAATGATAATAATGGAGGAATGGATAGTGGCTAGTCTAATTTAGGAAACAGAATTCAACCAAGAAGAAAAAGTGACAACTAAAAATTTTAAACATCAAACTAACGCTGTGCATAACAGTTTCCAGAATGAAATAGAGAATTGAAGTAATTATCTGGATAATTAAAGCTCAAAAATGTAAATATTTCTGCTCCATTATTTGGGTATTTTAGGAAAAAAATACTTGGAATTTTCATTTTATGTGAGTGCCTATTTATACTTCATGTATTAGCATTTCTCCACACAAAGGAACACAGTTTTACCAGATTTTACTCGAGTTGAGAGTAATTAAAGAGCGCTACAACATAAACACAGAAATATCTTAAATGTTATGCTTCACATAACTCAGAGGGCTATGGAAGTATTATAAGGAATTGGGGCTTTGTCCTAAGGCTAATGGAAGTCCTCTATATAATTAGATTTGCTTTTTGAAAAATTTGCTCTGGCTGTAATATGACAAATTTTTGATGAGTACAAAGGTGAAAGCACAATAATATAGATATCAAATTAATAGTATAGGAATGTATTACCCTGCTTCATTCTTTATTTCCCCAGCATATTTTCTCTGCTCTTTCCCCCCCACTATTCATGTTTTCAACTGTTATCCCTTCTTGAAAAACCTTATAAAAGTTCATTCCATTCTGTAAAGTCAACTTTTCTTGCTATTGTGTCCAAGGAAACTCCATAGATGTTTCTATCATGCTACATAAACAAACTCTTGCATTTAGTGGTGTACATACATTTGCCCTTCTACCAGTCAATAAACTGTTAAGAAATTTATTTTCTGTCTCCAGGGTGTGACACAATGTCACACAATGTCAGTTAACCTTCGATTTCTTCCCCCTCTTTTTGTTACCGTGTAAATTATTAAACTATGATATTGCTTCCTTTGGGTAGAGAAAATGGAAAACTCCTACACTGTTTTAGGAGGTATGGATTTTTTTGTTTTTGGGTTTTTTTTTTTTTTTTTTTTTTTTGAGAAAGGGACGTAGACACTCTTCTGTTGTATTTGTGTGATTTCCTGACGCTGCCCACAGCCATGATGACCACATTAACTACAGAACAATGCCTTTGTTTCTCCATGGAGGAGTTCAAATTCCATCCCTAAATCATAAAAAGAGTTTGTGCGCTCTTGTAAACTTATACAGAGTTTAGATTATTTTTCTTTAACCTTGCTCATATTTAAAGCCATATGCAACTTCTCTAGACACAGCCTGCCTCAGGAGCTCTTTCTGCAGCTGTACCCTCATTAAAATGGCATTTTGTTAAGCAGAGAAGCTTTAGAACATATGGAGATTGGAAGTTTTTGTGGCATTGCCCTTCTCCCAGATTATGTTAAATAAATCTGGGCCAGCAGCAATGTGGAGACTCTACTATTTATCTCATCTCTGTAGGAAAGTTGCCTGTGCATCTTTGTTTTCTGTCACTAAACTAATTCCCCATCCATGACTAAATAATTCCTCCCCACCCCTACCTCAACTTCACAGTAATTCACATACTTAGAAAATAGTCTTTGATGAGGAACTTTGCCAAAATCTAAATGAAGTCTAAACAACACATATTCCCTAGCCCTCACTAATCCATTATTTTAGTTACCCACTCAAAGATCTACAAGAGTCAAGCATGATTTCCCTTTACAAAAACCAGGTTCACTTCCCACCAGAAGGTCATATTTATTTATGTTCTCAGCATTCTTGCCCTTTATCATAGTCTACCAACATTCTGTTCCATAACTTCACACCGGATAAAATATATCTAGTCCTGGGAAATTATTTACATTAAGATGTCAATAGGGACTTAAAATTATATTTATGTATTATTACTTAGCATGTTCATACAAACCTTATGAAAAGATATTTCATGAAAGAAGAGTAAAATCAGCCCACCATTTTCTCAGTAAAAATGAAAATGTGAGAAGCTACATAAAATGTTCATGACCACAGGTTATTCAAAGATAAGTTTCAAAGACAAAACTATAGTGACTGAGAGTAAATTCCCCAAGAATAGAGCTATTGAGAGCATTTAGTGCCAATGAACTCGAAGTGTCCAAGACAGAGGAGTGAGAAGGGGCAGGAGAGCAAAGGACAGCAGTGCTTGTTAGGTCATATTAAGATTTTGAGATTTTGTGAGTCTCTTAAATTATCACCTCTCATCTCTACAGTCTCCTGCTTAATTCACAAGAGTATAGCAATCGCCATTAAAAACAAAATAACAAAGGAAAGGGGGAGCGAAGTTATTCTATTTTGTTGTACTTTATATTTCATACAATAAATGCTTAGCTATTTCAGGAAACTAGATTGTTCTCCATGTCTCCTTTAACATAGTAACTTTAAATATACTATTATTGCCCTAAGTTCTGTTTAAGAATAATGCTGTATGTAATTAAAACATTTGCATTTAACATGTTCCCAAGGAAAAGCTGAAAATGCTTCATGAATCATAGCAGCTCTTTCTAGGTCAAAACCTGGCAGACAATGGAATAAATGTTTGTTTTTCCTCTCATAATTAAATCTTATGTGTGTGATTTTTCAATTACATGTGCCAAAAAAGGGCATCTGTAGTTTGACTTAGCATGAATACTCTAAAATATTATTCTTCTTTCCAAACCACCATGACAACTAATTGAACTAGCCAATTACTCTGCCCAATTAGAATTCAGAAATTCACATCAACATTTGCCAATAATTTACTATTTCTTTCCTTCCAACTCTTTCTGCTATTTGAAATTTGCTTTTATTTCTTTAATTTTGACTCCATGATTGTTCTTATACATGGCATTTTTTAGTAACAATGTGACAATAGAGGCTGCCTCTAATAACTGCTTTAGAGTTTTAGATTTATTCTTTCTTTTACTATTTTTACAATCAGCATACAAAATTAACTCAATTATACCACACAACTATTTTTTTAATTATACAATACGTGGTCATAATTTTCTTATAAAATTGAAGTATTACAGAAATTTCACTCCTCACACATAAACACTGCTATTTTTACACATATATATTCCATGCATTCCTGTACATTTATATCCATATATATGTATGTATAACAGAGTATTAAGCAGTCTAAAAATTGTCTTAGACATCTATCACTATCTCATTTTTTATATGTCTATGTTGTAATCCATAGAAATGTCATAATTTATCCATTCAACAGAATGGATACATATTACTTAGCATGTTATTCATACAATCTTTATAAACATTTTGATATGTAAACATTTTGAAATAACTAAATGTCTTTCAGTAAGGCTATCGCCTTGTATCTGTTATCTTAAATACATATTTCTTACTATTACCTCCCTTCACTCCCTGATTCAACTTCTCTCCAAAAGACATTCAAGGTATCTCAAATATTAGTGATCGCTAGTATTCTAATTGTATCCTTGCTTTAATCTCCTTAGAATATGGTTGACCTTTACTTTATATTTAATATCACGATTCTTTTAGAGTTACTTGTATATACCTTGGGATATCACAACGAATTTTGTTAATTTTTAATGCATTAACCCAATGTTTATTTGTTCTGTGTCACAAATAGCTATTCTAGATTCTAGGAATATACCAGGAAACAGAATATTACTGACTTCATGTCAGACTTTACCCATATGAAATAAAAAGAAAGATGGTTTTCTATATCTTGAGTCTCTTTTAGTAATTATCATAAAGTTATAATTGCAGTAAATGCTCAAGAAATACTGTGGAAAGAACGGCATATGTGTATGTGATATTGATAGATAAATGAGCTAAGGCAGCTATATATGCATAGTGTGATTTAATTATATGCATCTGGTTGGGCCATGGAGCATAGGAATGCAGTCAAACATTGAAGTTGTTTTTAGACGATAGCCACATTTAAATTGCTAGACTCTGAATAAAGTAGATTGTCCTCCATAATGTGGATGCACTTCATTAAGTCAATTAAAAACCTAAATGAAACTACTGATCTCCCTCATCCAAGAGAGAATTCTGCCAGTAGATGGCCTTTGAACTTGAAATTCAACAAGGGTCCTTCCTTAAGTCTTCAGCCTGATAACCTTCACTTGAATAGCAAATTTCAGACTTACCAGTCTCCATAATCATGTACACACACACACACACACACACACACACACACACACACACACACACGACTATTTTTATGAAGAAGAACCCTAACAAATACACACAGGAAAAAAAAAAGATAATTTGAGTTTTTTCTCTAGATTCACTGAGTGGATTTGTAGTTATCTCTAGTATTACTGATCCTCCCTGTGGGAGGACTAAAATCATGCTTGGTTATGTACTTAATGGTATCCTTGCCCATAGAGAATTGTATTTCCCCACTCAGTTAACATGAGTTTTGTCTGTGTGATTTATGTTGGCCAATGACAAGTGAGTGGTTATTACCTTTTGCAAGCACATGCTGATTTTTCTCTACTGCATGAGCTACATGTCTTAAAGAAACTGCACCACTGTACTGAATCCAAAGTGAAAAAGCATAGGAATGAGGGCTGTGGCTGACTTATAAGCACTGAGCATAAACATGAGCAAGAGATAAGTCTTACTTGTTTTAATGATTTTTCAAGTCCCATTACTATAGCAAAACTAGCCTTAATGGATAGAAACTGTCTTAAATGTTTTGCTGAATTAATGCCTTCGCCATTCACCGAAAAAAAAAAAAAAAAAACTTTATTAAAAAGTTGGATGTGGATAGATGGATGAAGAGAGAAAAAAATGTATTCTTCATTCCCCTACTATGGGGAAAGGGTCCACATATATCTCACTGAATTCTCAAAGTGCTCTTATATAAAAAAGAGAAAAGATAGAGAATAACCACTATAAAATGTGGAATGGAAAATATGTGCACAATAAGCTGTGACAAATACTCTAAGGAAGAAGCCCTCAGGAATCTTCACATTATTCTGATTTACTCTGTTTTATAGGCTCTCATGTTAGAAAAAAAAAAGTTATGTCTGCTTAAGACAGACAGATCTAAGAAACAAACTCATTCATTGAATACAATATGCACTGAGCAGCAGCTCTTCTAAAGCACATGGACGGCACTGTAAACAAGACAGACATGGTCTCTACATCCTTGCTATTTATATTCTACACACAAAAACTATAGACAACAGGAGAATTTTTTACGTATAATGGAACTGAATGTCAACCTATCTATGTAATAAAAGTTAAAGCTCTGACGTTTCCTGCTAATTTTGCCCATTCCATGCTTAGTCCTTACTGATTAACAGTTATACTAGTGGAAACTAATTTGGAGTAATTTACTATTTTTGAAATAATGTCAATTTTCAATAAAAATGTTTTCTAGATTTTACATATATGTGTAATTTCTGTACCCTTAGACAGGCACTGTGATGAATCTATAATACATACTTAATATTACCGAATAAATTATAGTCTCCATTCACATAACAAGTTTCTAGAAAAGGACGAGGCAAGGAAGATGCCTGGTTGCTTCAGTGACAGTTAAACTCTCATGAACTTAACGTATGTGAAAGTAATGTATAAACAATTAATAACCAGTCTTCATGGGCATAACAGCAGCAGAGATATTTTTAGTTACATAATGTAGATTAAATGTGTACCATTCATTTGGACATCCGTTCATTGGGGGCAGGATAAGGAAATCCCTACGACATTACAAAACAATATGGAACTGCTGGCAACTATCTAGTTGCTTAAACCTTTGACTTCAGTTGGGATAAACAGGAACCTGACCAGGAATTTAAAAGGAAATCCCAGAAAACTACATGATCAAGAGAGATTGAAAATCTCCAAACAGGACATATTCTGGACTTTCTAAAAGGTTGTACACTTGCCCAAGAAAGACCAAGTATAAGAAGCCAGCAGGTCCTCCTCTCTGGTTGATGATGAGAACCTATATGACCACTGTGAAGAGCTGAGACTCTCATAAATGTGTGACGTTTGATCTCAACTTCTTACATAGATTCCCTTGGCAAAGGGACGCAATCAGGAAAGGCATTTAAGAAAATCTGACCATTTACTAACAAACTGCCAAATTATACTAACTAGAGTGGGACCTCTAAAAAGTAGTCTTAAAAAATAAAAAGGAGAGGGCCTCCCTGGTGGTGCAGTGGTCAAGTGCTGCACTGTGGAGCTGTGGGCAGCTGCGGCGACACAATTCAACGCCCAGCGGGGGAGAATCCCACGTGGTGCGGCAGACCTCTCCTGCCTCGCCCGCTGCTCCCCTTAGCAGTGTACTTCTGATCTGCCTGTTCTGCTCCCCACTGTCTCTGGTGAACCCTCTCGCTGCCCCACGTCTCTGGCCTGTACCCCAGCTTGTATGCATAAATAAATAAATCTTTAAAAATAAATAAATGAAATGAAATAAGTAAAAAGGAGAATTTAAACCAACAACAAAAATGAAAAGGAATAGAAATCCCATGCCCACATAGCACAGAGATCACAAAAAGCTACAGAATTAGCCCAGAAAGGTTGCTAAACTAAAAGCAGTAATGCGAAGAAAAAAAAAATAGTAACAACAAATGCTAATGAGTATGAAAAGATTTCACACCAAACTTGTTACATTTCAAAATGCCCAATTTTCAACAAAAATTATGAGACATACAAAAAGAAAAAAGATGGCATACATAAGGGTGCAGGTGGAGGGTGGGCACAAGGCTATAACAGCTAACAGAAGATGTCCCATGGGGAGCCAACACATTGGAATAAAGAATATCATCAAATATTATAACTTGCAAAAAGTAAAATAACCCATGGCTAAGGAATTAAAGCAAAGTATGACCATGGCATTGCATCAAAATAGAAAATACCATTGTCAATCTATTGTACTATGTTATAAAAAAGATCAAATTGAAATTCTAGAGTTGAAGGTAATGAAATAATTGAAAAGTTCACTATCAGGGCTCAGCAAAGGATTTGAGTTGGCAGAAAAAATCTTTGAACTTGAAGAGAAATCAATATACTGTTTAGTCGGAGAATTAGAGTCAAGGAATAATGAAAAAAATGCTAAGCTTCAGGCCTATGAGATACCTAGAACCAATTTACCTAGAATGAGAAGACTTTTCAGATGATGTTCTCCAAACACAATGCAATTGAATCACAAAACAAAAGAAGAAATCAGTGGATGAGGGAGAGGCGCAGGAGGAAGATCACAAGTGAAATTAGAATACCCTTTCAGATGAATAAATCTGACTAGAAAGCAAAAAATATATAGTTGAAATAACAGCCAAAGACTTCATAAAAATGGTGAAAAACATCAGTTCTACTCATTCCAGGTACAAAACAGAGTAAAATTGAGTAAGATCCACGCTTAGAAACACATTAGGCAAAAAATCAAAAGTCAAAGAACAAGGAAAATAGCAAAAGCAGCAAGAAAATAATTTATCATACAGAAATGCTAAGATTAGCAGCTGAATTCTCATCAGAAACCAGAAATGAAAAGGACAAAGAAATAGCACCTTTAGAGTTTTGAAAGAAAAATACTAAGATGAATAGACATACAAAAGGCCAAAAGGCATGTAAGAAAATGATCCTCATTTATCATCATGGGAAAATGCAAATGAAAATTATAAAAAGATAACACCTCAAGCCTGTGAGAAAGACCTATATCAAAAGACCAGAAACGAGCAGTGTTGGCAAGGAGATGGGGGAAAAGGAAGCCTCATCCACTGCTGGTGGGAATGCAGACTGGTCCAGTCCCGATGGAAAAGAGCATGGAAGTTTCTCAAAATATTAAAAATACATCCAGCAATTCCACTACCACGAGGAATCTATCAAAGAATGCAAAAACACTAAATCAAAGGCACATATTTACTACGTTCGTTGGAGCACTATTTATAATACCAAAGCTATGGAAACAACCAATATGTCCAGCAACAGGTGACTGGACAAAGATGACATGGTATATGGAGACAGTGGACTACTACTCAGTTTATTGAAACAGAATGATGAATTCTAATCAGTTGTGACAACATAGTTTGAAATGAAAGGGAATATGCTAAGTGAAGTCAGAGGAAGAAAAGACAAATACTGGATGGTTTCACTAACATGGGATAGAAAGACACAAAACCAAAATACAGGAAAATCAAACCAAGACAGACCTCAGAAATCTAACTATAAATATGAGGCTACCTTAGCTTTAATAGGGGCTTGATACAGGGAGCAAAAGAGGGAAGGTGTGTACGGGGCTTCTATTTAGCTAAAGTTCTATTGTTGTGAGGTTGCAAAGCTGTAAATGTAGTGAAAAACACCAAACTGATTACTTTCAATGGGTGAATTTTATAGCATATAAAATACATCTCAAAGCTGTGAAAAAGGTAATTATTATTAGTACTATCATGCAAACCATATTGCTAGGCAATTCAAATAAAGGTTAATAGTCTTTGAAAGCTGTATTTATTAGACAAACTGACTCAATTTATGGGAAGACATTTTAATTTCAGCATTTAATAATTAAACCAAAGTATAAAAAGCATGTTAGATGTTAAAAATACAGGAGTAAAAATTAATGGAAAAGAATGCTCTCATTAAGAGTATTTGAAGTGTAATCAACTTTCATATATTTGCACTTCAAAGAACCAAGAATGCTTTATTATAAACAGGAGAGTTGGAATAAATGTATATGGTCTTAGTAAATATTTATGTGAGAAAAATTATTTTATAATAAATGTTGTAAGTTTTGATTGATCTACTAAAATACTTATTGGTAACTATCAAATGAAACTGTCATCACAGTCACTAAAGCTCAGCCATTCATGGTCATCAGTCACCAACCACAAGCAATGTGGTCTGTCACCACAGCCAGTGACAGGACTTGGCCCTCTTTCACTGGAGCTCTTAGAGCAACAAGGCAGAGGAGCACAGGACTGAGAGTCCATTCCATAGACGGGTGTGGGACTAATTATCCTTTGGAGAGCAGAGACCAGAGCAAACTGTGACAGATTTGACACTAAGGAGATTCATACTACACTGAACAGAAGTTTAGAGAGAAGAACCTGTGAGTTGTGGACTGGAGAAGGGGACTACAGTAGGACTGTAGGCTCAGTCAGGGCACCTAAGGAGTGAGGAGCAGAGGTTGGACAGAGACACACCCCCTTGCAGAAGGGGAAAACCTTGTGGAGGAGTGGGGCAATCCAAAGAGGTTGGTTCCCCCACATAGATTAACAGCAGAGCAAGCGTTCAGATCTGCACTCTCCCATTTTCTGGGACAGCTGCTTATCTTGCAAGGGGCACTCTAAGCACAGGAACCACCAAGCATCTCACCCAAAATTCTAGAAGAGAGATAACAAGGTACCATAAATAGGAGCCAGCTCCACCCTAAATCCTCTGTACTAATGTAGGGACCATTGTAAGCCCCCCCCACCCTGTTCATGCAGTAACTATGAGCATATTCTAGTACATACATAAACCTGGGAAGCCCAAAGTCAAGGAAAAAAAAAATCAAGAAAATTGAAACAGTATTCAAGTCTCCCCAAAAAACAAACATCTAAGATCTACAAAGAATGCACACAACTCAATAAAAGGAAAACAAAGGATCCAATCAAAGAATGGGCTGAAAAGCTAAAAAGAAAGAAGACATTCAGAAACAGCGAACAGACACCTACGAAAATGTTCAATATCAGTTATCATCAAAGGAATACAAATCAAAACCACATTGAAATACCATCTCACTCCCATGAGCATGGCCCACGTTAAAAAAAAATAGCAGAAATAACAAATGGTAGTGAGGGTGTAGAGAAAAAAGGAACCCTCTCATGCACTTGGTGAGAATGTAGGCCGCTATATATATATAGCCCTTATGGACAACAACATGGCGGTCTCACAAAATATTACAACTAGATACTCCTTGTGATACATCAATTTCATTCCTTGACATTATCCAAAGCAAGCAAAAATGCTAATTTGATATGTGCACTCCCATGGTCAATGCAGCACTACTTACAATGTCTAAGTTATGGAAAAGAACCTAAGTGCACAGACAGATGACTGCATTAAGATGTGGCCTCATTGGTGATACAAGGGGCCTCATTGGTGGTAGAAGGGGTTAAGTCTCAGCCTATGAAGCTATCCGCAGACACAGCACCATGAATTCGATCCCCAACCAGGGAAATTCCCACATGACACAGCAGACCTCTCCTGCCTCACCTGCTGCTCCCCTCCAGAGTGTACTTCAGTGATCTGCCTGTCGTGTTCCCCACTCTGTCTCTGGTGAATCCTCTCAGCAACCCCCACCTCTGGCCTACACCCCAGTTCTTGTATGCATAAATAAATCTTTTAAAAAAAGATGTGGTACATATATATGATAAAATGTGTGTGTGTGTGTGTGTGTGTGTGTGTGTGAGAGAGAGAGAGAGAGAGAGAGAGAGAGAGAGAGAGAGAGAGAGAGAGAGAATAGATATATGGATATATAAAGGTGAATTCTTGACATTCACAAGAACATGGATGAAACTGGACAGGATTATACCAAATGAAATAAGTCAGCAGAGAAAGACAAAAAAATGACCAAAACCCCCCCAAAAAAAACAAAAAAACAACCAAACCAAGCAAAAGCTTAGAAAGAAGTCTGCAGAACTGAGGCTATCAGAGTGGGGAGGGCAGGAATAAACGGGGAGGGCCCAATGGCATACGGTAAAGGGATTCAGGTGCTTTGGCGGTGGGGATGGCGTGGTGATGGGTGATGAGCATTGGAAGAGGTACAAACCTATATCCCTGAAGCACATACAGTGATGTAAATCAAGGTTACCTCAATAATAAGAAATAAATAGCAAATAGGGCAGCGTAGAAAATGAAAATGGAAATGTTGCTGTTTGCTTCAGTGTCATACTTTAGTGCTTGGCAGGCACTGAGCACCCTTACACTCAGTGTCACGACTCCTACATGTCATGTAGCAAATACAGTGACAACATATCAAATAATTGAGTACAAAACATTAAATATATTGTCTGTAAAATTTTGAATTTTTAATCTGTTTGGATCCTTTTGATTATCAAAAACTCAATCAATTTACAATCGGCCATGATTTCTCAGTAGTCATGTGAAATCTAACAAATATTTTTAAATCACATTTTATGAATATTAGATATAATATTTAATAATATTTAAATTTAATGATCATGTAAGTAAGCATTTAATAATTTTTATTTTGAACTGTTGGCATTTGAGACCAATTTTTCTCATTTTGTGCACTTTGATGATCAGTATGTTCTATACACATCATTTACATAGACTGCCTCTACACGTCAACTTGTGCATATCAGTTATATTCTCTTATGTCTGCTTTTCATATGTAAAAGAGAGTTAGTAATAATGATATATGGTTGTTTCAAGAACTAAAACCTACAGTGTATTAAATAATTAAATACCTGAACTTTAGAAGACACTTGCTGAATTCAAGTTCGTTTTTGCATACTTTCCATGTGCCAAATTTGTGCTATGCAATGGCAAGAAAGAGATGAGACAAGGTTCCTTTCCTGAAGTAAGCCACTGAGCAATAAACAAATGATTCAACTCTATTATAGCAAATATTGTCATCAGAAAACCAGTGATGAATTGCTATTAGGAAATAGGTAAAACCAAACCGAAAAAGTTTTATCACACCTGTCATTTGAAACAGCAGTTAAATCTTCAAGTACCATCCTTGCTAAATGCAGTGTGAGATGAACTTCCTTCTCCTCTTTTCCCTCTCTCCCTCCCAACTAGCACTCTTAATGTACTGCTTACAATAGTAGTAGTGTGGTGTAGTGGAATGAACATGAGGGTAAGGGTTCAATGAAAGCTTGATTTGAAGTGGCTAAAAAGTGATTCAGCTACCACTGTCATAGGGGATGCTGTTTTAGGGAGAGACCGTGTGTGTCAGTGAGCACCAGCTGTATATACTCTGCATTTTCCACTCAATTTTTCTGTGACCCTAATGCCACTCGAATATAGAGTAGTAATTTAAAAAGGAAGGAAGGGCCTCCCTGGTGGCGCAACAGGTTAAGTGTCAGCACTATGAAGATATCCAGAGCCACTGGAGCATGAGCTCGATCCCGGCCAGGAAGCTTCCCACATAGTGCAGCAGACCTCTCCTGTCTTGCCCGCTGCTCCCCTCAGGAGTGCATTTCAGTCAATCTGCCTGTTCTGCTTCCCACTCTGCCTGTAGTGAAGCCTTTCACCCCCAATACCTCTGGCCTACACCCCAGCTCTTATCTGCATAAATAAGTAAATCTTAAAAAATAAATAAAAAGAAAGGAAAATTATTTAGTTCAGAGACCCCCCCAAACAATAAATAATATAAAAAGCATCAAGCCTGGAATTCTTTTTTGTCCTGATTTGACTTTTAATCAGAAAGGAAAAGCTTTTCTACGCTGCAATATTTAAGAATCTAAATTTCTGCCATCAAATTTTTATTAAATACGCAATACATATTCGATAGTGTACTAAGCACAGATAATAACAACATGATGAATGCCAACTTCCTGATGATAAACTTATAATGGAGGGAGGAAACAGGCACTGTGTACCATTTCATTTTCAGCATGACAAATGCATTTTAATGAAAACCTTGCCACTGCAAATTTAGCTCCTTTTTAAATTTTTATCATATAAGTCATGGGCAAAACCATGCCACACTGTCAAGTTCACCAATCAAATCTTATCTCAAAAAAATACATATTCTAACATCATTTTTCATTTTAATTTAATGATATTAAGAAAAACAGCAAGATAAGTAAGATACACTAGAGGACAATGCACCAAAAGTAAAATGTTATCATGCTAATAGAACTAATTTAGTCAGTATTTACCATTTAGCAACTTAGATAACACATCAATACGTTTTCCTTTTTTTTCTTTTATAATAAACCAATAAAAGAAAAGTTTTGTGCAAGGTAAGGAATTCCTCTGGAGCATATTTGTTTACATATGCCTATAGTTACCAAAACTCTATAGTTCAGCTTTTGTGAATGATTAAGAAACAAGAAGAAAAATAAACTGTAACTATCAATTTCATTCTACATCATGACTATAATTTTCTGTTTAAAGTAAGAACACAACATGACATCTACTCTTAACAAATTTCTCAGTGTACAGCACATTATTGTTGACTACAAGTATAATATTATATAGCAACTCTCTAGAGCTTACTCATCTTGCTGAAGTGAAATTTTATATTCTTTGGTTAGTAATTTCCCCATTTCTCCCTCCCCTCAGACCCTGGTAATCATAATTCTAGTCTTTGATTGTATGAGTTTTATTATTTTACATACTTCATATAAGAGGAATCATACCATGTGTGTCTTATGACTGGCTCATCTCACTGAGCATAATGTCCTAAAGGCACATCAAAGTCATAGCATGTGTCAAAATTCCTGCCTTTATAAGACTAATTGATATTCCAATATATGTATCTACCAACTTTTCTTTATCCATTCATCTGTTAACAGACATTTAGGTTGTGCTCACATGCTGGCTATTGTGACTAGTGCTGTATTGAAGATGGGAGTACTAAGATCTCTTTGGGAAACTAATGTCAATATTTTTTTGTTTTTTTTTTTAAAGATAAATACCTAAAACTGGGATTACTACATGATGTGATAATTTTATTTTTATTCTTTTGGGGAACGGCCATACTGTCTTTCATTGTGACTGTACCGTTTTGAATTCCAGCCGTGTGCAAGAGTTTCACTTTATTGGGCCTCCCTGGTGGCACAACTGGTTAAGAGCAGCGCTGTGGAGCTGTTCGCAGCTGCAGCATGGGTGGCTGTAGCGTGGGTTCAATGCCCGGCTGGGGAGATTCCCACATGGCACTGCAGACCTCTCCTGCCTCGCCCGCTGCTCCCCTTAGCAGTGTGTTTCGGTCAATCTATCTGTTCTCCCCATTCTGTCTCTTGTGAACCCTTTCACTGCTCCACACCTGACCTGCACCCCAGCTTGTATGCATAAATAAATAAATCTTCAAAAAAAAGTTTCACTTTCTTCACATAGTTGCCAACATTGTTTGTCTTTGTAATAGTCATCTGACAGGCATGAGGTGATATCTCATTGTGGTTCTGATTTGCATTTGTGACAGCGAGCCTATTTTTCATATATATTTGTTATTTGTATGTGTTTTTTTCAGGTAAGCAGTACTGGGTTTATTTTCTTTTTTTACTGTATTATTTTATTTAATATATTTGTATGTCTTATTTGGAAAAATTCATGTTCAAGCTGGTAGCCTATTTCATAACCTGGTTATTAAATGTTGTGCTATAGAGTTGTCAGAGTTCCTTACATATTTTAGTATTGACTGCTCAGCAAGTTTATGATCTGCACATTTTTTTCTTTATTTTATAGATTGCCTTTTCATTGTTTCCTTTGCAAAATCTATTCAGTTTGATAAGGCCTTGCTTGTTTATTTTGTTGTTACCTCTGTTTTGATGTCATTACTATACTATCATTGTCAAGACCAAAGTCCAAAAACTTTTTTCTTAACATATTCTAGGAGTTTTACAGTTTCAGATCTTTTTAAGTCTTTGATCCATTTTGAGTTGATATTTATGCTTGGAATAAAATAGAATCTTCTTTCATTCTTTAGCATGTAGATATCTAATTTCCCCTCATAATTTATTGACGAGGTTGTCTTTTAGCCAACAGCATATATTCTTGACATGCTTGCTGAAGATCAGTTGCCCATATACTGCATTCATTTCTAAGCTCTTTATTCTGTCCCATTGATCTATGTGCCTATTTTTATGTAGTACGATAATTTACTGATTTCTGTAGCTTTGTAATATAATTTGAAATCAGGAAGCACGATGTCTCCAACTCCGTTCATACAGAATTTTAAAATTCATATAGAATATGGTCTTGTTTTTCTTTTAAGATTTATTTATTTATGCATACAAGCTGGGATACAGACCAGCGGCATGGGGCAGCAAGAGGGTTCACCAGAGACAGTGGGGAGCAGAACAGGCAGATCGACAAAAATACACTGCTGAGGGGATCAGCGGGCGAGGCAGGAGAGGTCTGCCGTGCCATGTGGGAATCTCCCCGGCTGGGCATCAAACTCACATGGCTGCTGCTGACAGCTCCACAGTGCAGTGCTTAACTGCTGTGCCACCAGGGAGGCCCCTAGAATATGGTTTTTTTGTTTAGGTTTTTTCATGGATTTTGTACTAAATCCATAAATCATAGGTAGTATAAATATTAACAATATTAAGTCTTCTAATAATTAAACAGAATGTCTTTCCAGTTTCTGATGTCTTCTTTAATCGTTTCATCATTGTTTTGTAGTGTTCGGCATATAAATCTGTCACCATTTTGGTCAAGTTTAATCCTAAATATTCTAGTCTTTTTAGTGCTATTGTTTTGCTCCTGATCTTAGAAAATCTTTCAGCATTTCATCATTTCAGTATGATGTTAATTGTGGACTTGTCATATATAGCCTTCATTATGTTGAAGCAATTTCCTTTTATTTCTAATTTGAGAGATTGATTAGGAAAAGTTGAATTTTGTGACATGCTATTTTTCTCATATAATGTAATACTTTTTAACTCTTATTCTGTTAAGGTGGTGTATCACATTAATTCATTTTCATATGTTGAACCAACTTCGTGTCCCACAGATAGATCCCACTTGCTCATGGTATATTATCAAATTTTGCATATATGTTCATCAGGAACAGTGGTCTATCATTTTATTCTGATATATTTGTCTGAACTTGATATCAAGATAATCCAGGTCTCATAAAGTAAGTTTAGAAGTGCTTATCATCTTCACTTTTTCTGAAGTTTGAGAATTAGCAGCAATTTTTCCTTAGTCAGTAGAATTAATCAGCCAAGTCACCTAGTCCTGAACCTTCCTCTATTAGGAGACTTTTAATTACTAATTGAAACTCCTTTTTATAGGTCTATTCAAATTTACTATTGCTTCACAATTTAGTCTTGATCAGCTGTATATTTCTACAAATTTATCCATTATATCTAATTTGGGGCATACAATTTTTCATAGAAGTCATGATCCTTTTTATTTCTTGGCATTTGTTGTAATTTTTCCTTTTTTAATCCTAATTTTGAGTTCATTTTTTCCTTAATTTAGCTACATGGTTTGTCAATTTTATTTATCTTTTAAAAAGCTAGCTCTTAAATCAATGAAATTTCTATTTTGTCTTAATTTTTTGTTAGTCCTAATGTTTATTTTCTTCCTTCTCATAAATTTTGACTTAGTTTGTTCTCTACATAAATTTAGGTTAAGCGCTTTCCTTTCTTCCAAAAAAACCATAGAGTTATATCCCCTTATCTAGAGAAGATATATTCCAAAATCCCCATGAGATCCCTAAAATCACAGATATTCCCAAGCCTCATATATACTATACATACACACACTCGATAAATTTTAATTTATAAGCATAGTAAAATACTGCAAGTTTTATAAAGTTTTGTTTTTTTCTCTCAATATGTTATTGCACATGTTTCTGCGGGGAACTCAAACGATCGAAAGTGAAACTATGGATAAACGGAACTATTGTAAATATTTATCACAACATTTTCTCTATCCCCTGTGTGTCATATGTTCAATTTTTGTTTTTGTCTCCAAATATTTTCTAATTTTCTTTGTGATATCTTCTTTCACCCAATGACTTTCAGAGATGGTGTTTTAATTTTTACATATTTGTGAACCGTGCAGCTCTCTCTTGTTACTGATTTCTAGTTTTACTACACTGTGATCAGTAAAGGTACTTGTATGAATGCAATCTTACAGTTAATCTTCTTAACATCTTAAATTTGTTAAGATTCATTTTATGATTGAATCTGTGATCTACCCTGAACAAAGTTAAGAAAAAAGCATTTGTTAAAAGAAAGCTAGACTACTAAGTATTGTGTAGAAGGAAAATGAAATTTGATTGCAACACCCCATCCAACGACTACATAAAAATAAGTTTGTGCTACCTTTTTTAATATTATACTGTGTTTCAACATATAGCATACAAATCTAACTTTGGGATTTACCTAACACACCTGGATCATTTTTATAACCTCAGAAAGTATTAGCTGAAAAAGCATCACTAATCTATTCTGCCTCAGCATTTTGTGACTTATTTCCAACTAATTACACATTCCAGAGATGAAGGTCTAGAATAGCTGAGAATTGCTTGTTTAAGGACTTGAAAATGCCACTTTCAGCACTTAGTAATATATACTCAAGGGATTCTTCCAGGAAAAAAAAAAAAAGTCCTTATTTTTCAAATGGTGGGGTTGGAGATGAAAGTCAAGATGAAGAGAAAAATTGTTAAAAAGAAAACTGCCATTACATCCAAGACCATATACTACCATATATCTAAATTTAGAATCTCTCAAAGACTAAAATATCTAACAAGTAAAAATCATATTTTACTTTTAAAAAAAATTCTAGGCACGTGAAAGGCAGACATTCAGGAGCACTCAGACTTTAGTATGCTTTGATTAATCATTCAAGGTCTCTTTCCTTTTGTATCCCAGATGTTTCTAAACCTCAGAGTAATGCACTGTAGCCAGATTGAGGGTTGATAAAGGATTATCAACAGATTGAGTATTGTCTTTTTTTTATAAGGAAAAAGGGTCAATCTGAGCCCAGGAATCAATCTCTCAAGAAGAATAATTTTCAGAAAGTGAGCATAAGAAAATTGAAGAAAAAGAAATTTGAGAAATGAGAAATTGGCTGTGTACGTCTTTGAAATTCTTAGTTGGATGACCATTCTGTTAAATCATGTATTTTGGGGATGGGAGAGAAGTAGGAAGGAAAAAGGCAATGGCTTAATTTAGCTACAGGCTAGAGCCTAGTAGAAAGTGGCCAAGGGAAAAATTCATGACAGAAGAATGAGCAAAGAACTTTTACCTACCAACCACTTTCATTGCGGAGGGTTTCTGAGATGGCTTCTAACAATCCCTGCCTGCTTCATGTCCCGTGTGATTCTATCTAACTGTGTACATGGACCTAATGACTGGCTTTTAACAAATACTACAAGAGTGATTAGATATCATTTCCAAAATTATGATATAAATACTTTAACCTCCCTCTTCCTCTCTCTTCCTTACACACACACACACAGACACACACACACACACACCCCTCACTCTAGGGGAAAGCATGCTGCCATATTGCCAGTAGCTCTACGCAGAAGTCTCCATGACAAACAACTGTGGATTTAATCAACCAATTGTAGTAGATCTGAGAACTACCAGCAGCCATGTTTGTGAACTTGGAGCCTCCCCTACTGGGGTCTGCTATCCCAGCCTACCCTTCAGTCACAGCCATGTGAGAGACTGAGTCAGAAGCACACAGCTAGCTGTATATAGATTCCAGACTCCATAAATTATGAGATAATAGTTTTTATGTTTCAACATTTTAGGATAATTTTCTATGTAAAATGAATAAGTAATAGGGAATGATTAGCTCATATTTTAAGTGACTAGTAGGTAATTATTATTAAGTGAAGCACAAAAGGCTAGTGTAAGGGCCTCACCTAAAGAATCAGTATCAGAAATTTCATGGTTAAAAGAAAAACATATAGACACATACACACATACATACGTGTATGTGTATGTGTGTGTGTGTGTGTGTGTGTGTGTGTGTGTGTGTGTGTGTGTGTGTCTCCACAAAATAGAATAAATTTAAAGAGTTGAGCTCTGGTAAGACTGACCAATTCTCAGATTCACCTTTCCTCTTCTTCAGTTCATTGCCATCTTATCTACAAATCTACTTCCATTTCCCCATGTAGGCACAATTACACACACACACACACACACACACACACACACACACACACACACACAGTATTTCTCCACTGTGTGTGTGTGTCTGTATCGCTAACTGTATTTATTACTGCAGTTAGATACATGTTAGGTACTTTATGAAGCACCTGAGAGAATTACACTAGAATTACACTATAATTCAAATTGAGGGAAAAAATACCAATTCTGTTGTTTTCTGTTGATGACCTGACTGATAGAAATTCATCTCACTAATTCCTGCCACAATTCTACATCTCTGTTACCTATGAAATAAAATGTACATAAATAGAGTCTTAAGAATTTAGAGTTAAAATGACTATAGCTTAATAAAGTTGGCAGGAACTTGCCACACAGAATATTTGACTTTTGATTTCTCATTTTAGGTGAAATAGCACTTCCTCTCCACAACAGGACTTCTCTTCTTTTAAGATTTCAGCAAAATGTCAGCACCTCCCATGGTGACAGATGTCAGCATTATATCCTAAGCAGAGGCACTGCAGACAACTGGGCTACAAACACTTTTCAGATTTCAAGATATTGTGAGGTACTATTCATATATAAGATTCAATTAAGGATTATTTTATTTTTTCATATACATTAACCTCTTTAGAACACTGTCCTCATATTTCTTGTTCTAAAACTCATTGCCTTCCACATTGTTCCCTGTGACATTTGAGTAGCTCACGGAGTCCACCACACTCATTCTATATTACCTTTGATACAATAAATAAGACTGTTCTAATCATAAAATACATTTTTAAGATATACTTGCATTATGAAAGAATTTCTTCTGTTGTGTAAGTGTATATATACTATGCTCAAAATAAACCACTTTACTTGCTCTTAGTCTATTTATCCATTTGAAATATGCTTATATAAAGGAATTTTTCCATCAACCAAAGAAGAGTCACAGATTTTGTTCTGAAATAAGAAATCCATTATACATTGAGTAAATCTGACTGTTTAAATAGTCTCAATGCTTTGCAAAATTAAACTTGGCTGATTGTTTGTTTTTCAGGACGATCATTAAAGGACAAAGCAGAATGTTAGAGCTGCAGCATTATTGGCAAGCTCTGCTTTTTGCTTCTCTCTGTAAATGAGCAGCCAATGAAACTTATGTGCTTATGACAGCATTCCAAGCCACCCAGGCTCCCTCAATCTACTATCCACTTAGCCACTAAATCTTACTAGTCATTAATCCATCCACTTCACGAACATTGCAGTTGCCTTAATTCAGACACCCATCATTATCTTCCTCTTTTAAATGTTTTAAGTTGCAATAGTTTCAAGTATATAGAAAAATAATCATAACTCTCATATCATCCTCAACCAGAATATGTAATTATTAACATTTTGCTACATTTGCTCCTCTTTTCGCATGCATGCATACATGCATGTAGATAAATAGACACACACACATATCCATATACACTACACACTGGATGTTATTGTTTCTAGAACTCAGGATCAGGAAACAAAGTATTACATCTATATAATATCTGTATGTGTGTACCTGTTTACACACATGAGTCTACACTGATGCCTCATTATTATCTAAGTGTTCGTTCAAGTGTAAAAAAGATAGGGGGAGCCATGCATAAATGATAAAATACAGTTACAACTAGACTTTTAAAAAAGGCTAAGAAGAGATCAGTATGGTAATGATTAATGGATCGATTCATCACAAGATAAAACATACATTCATCTATCTATCTACCTACCTACCTACCTACATACTAAATGAAGAGGCACCAAAACAAATAAAGCAACTATTAACAAACCTAAAAACAGGCATTAATAGAAACATAATAGTAGTCAAGGACTTCAGTGTCCTACTTACATCAGTGAACAGATCAATCAGAAAATCATGAATGAAACAACAGGCTTAGAGAGAAATTAGAGTGGAGAGGCTTAATAGACATCTAGAGCTCCTGTGTATCTATTCCATGGACATGACCCATTTCATATCTCCAGTCTCGCTTTCCAAATCACCTCAATTTTCAATTACACTGTAGTCAACCTAATATACCTAAATGTCTTTTATTTCCTTAAGAAAATTCATTAGCGTTGGAGATTTCATGCCAGCTACCAGTCATATGATTAATCCAAATTAATAAAATTTCAGCTTAAATCATGTCAAATACATTCTTAAAAATCCATAAAGAACAAAAGCTAAAATAAAAATGAACTATGATAGTGACTAATTTCTTATTACAAGGGGGAGGGACGTGGTGGGGAAAGAGCACCCTAGAGTATGACGGAGGACTATGGGTACTCTGGTGGTGGCTGGCGTGGGGAAGAGGGATATCCCACACATCCATAATACTAGCAACAGTGTAAACCGATGCTACTTCAATCATTTTCTTTAAATTTCTTATTACATGATAGTTAAGGGCCAAATTAGGATCAGATATCCCTCTATGCTTATACTTGAAACTCAAATAACAAAATTATTCAGCAGAATACTACTAGCATTAGCCTACTATTGCTCACATTTAAAATATTCATTTTCTGATTCTCCAATTAGTTAAATCTTCCTTATACTTCAAGATTCAAAGTAAGTTTGTCTCCCCTAGAAACCGCCCTTGACAATTTCCAAAATAAATAGAATTCAATCTTCCATCCATGGAGTTCACAATGACCACCAGATGCCTTCCTTTATTATATAAAGCACTTGTCACAATATGTGACAACTATGTATATGAACTTGCACATGCATACATACCCCCTATAATTCCCTTTCTGCATTATAAGCTCATTAAGGATAAACAATATTTCCAAACTGTTCAGTTTTCAGCCAATAGTTCAATTTCATCAATAGTAATACTTCAATAGATATTTGTTAAGTAAAAAAAAAAAAAACATAATTATTGATCACATTACTGGTTATTCAGTACTGCTCTAAGCACTATCTGCTCTTTATATAAAATAAACAGAAAAAAAAAAAGGACCTGACATGTTCATTCTAAAAGATTTCTATTCTTTAAGTTAGGGAAATAAGACTTAGAGGTGTTACTAATTTGTACTAGTCTGGAGGGTCCACAGGAACTGACATCAGGAACTAACCTTAATACATTAGTAAAGCAAATACACACACACACACACACACACACACACACCACACACACACACACACACACACACACACA
>PVIJ01013872.1:0-43303 GCA_004024925.1 Scalopus aquaticus
CTGTAGGTTTCCTGCCACCAATTTACCCGTGAACTGTCACCATAGTCCCTGTGCTCTTTTCTCCCCCCCCCCCGTTTTGAATCCTTATCCTCCCCCTCCCCCACTGAACGTGTCTGTCTCTCTCTCTCTCTCTCTCTCTCTCTCTCTCATTTGGCTCCCCTATATTCCTGCTGTAAGTGAAACCATTTGATGTTTTTCTCTTTCCTTCTGGCTTATTTCGCTGACCATGTTCCCTTCTAGTTCCATCCATGTTGCTGCGAATTGCATGTGTTTATCTTTTTTGATTGCTGAATAGTATTCCATTGTGTGTATGTACCAAGATATGGAAACAACCCAGATGCCCAAAAATAGATGACTGGATCAAGAAGACGTGGTCCATATATACAGTGGCTGGGTTCTTACAGCAAGTGGTAGGTGCAATCCCGCTAGAAGATTGAGCTGAAAAGGGGCTTAATATTACCTCTGCCACTTTCTGTTACATCTGCCACCTAAGCAAATCAGGTGGCTCTGTGAAGGGGACCATTCATTCATGGAGGCAGCTGTGGGGTTTGGACCCATATCACACATCCACCATTCCAGCTGCAAGTTCTTCCAGATACGCAGTCTGGTCTAGTTTACTGCCTCCGGCTTTTGTTAAGTGAATTCCAAAACACAGAGCTCAGAATTGCCCAGCTCCTCGGAGAGATAAGCACACCCCATGTATCCTAATATTCTCACTCTGATTTATGGAGAAAGCATAGAAGAGCCACAAAGCATTTACATCATTCTCAACCAGGAAATGAGGGACCATTTGTACTCTGGGTGGAAGAGAAGAGTATTTTAGGTAATTAGGAGTTTGAAGAACTTGAAAGCAAAAATCATTTTTATTTTACTTTGGTTTTAAAATATTTTTTGGTGAATATAGAGAAAAGAGGCTGAAAATGGTGCCAGAAGAGATGAGGGTATAGGAAACAGCAAATGCAATGAAGCATGGAGCGAATTCTGAAACCCGAAGAATCCAAATAAAACCATTGTGTGGCTATTTGACTGCAAAAGGGTGGGCTCATCCAGAGATTTCTCTCTAAAGGAGATTATCTCTAAGGAACCTTCTGACTCCGCTTTACATGTTGTTGTTAACACTTTGTGGTCCGCTCACGTATTAGTACGTGTTTTTGTCACCAGTATCAGGTGGCCGCTCACATATTAATACGTGTTCATCTAGTCTCTGGTTTTTCACGCCACGGTGGATTTATTTGGAACTATTAGGTGCTATTTCTTTGATCGTACTCAGTCTAGAAGCTTTACGCATTGTTTTGGTGAAAGTGTAAGGTGTTTTATGAGAGATAATACAGGTTTTTTTAATATCCAGTAGTTCAGGAGTTGTGTGTGTTCTATTGAATGCTTATACCATTCATGCGGTGGCACAGAAAATGGCCGGACCCAAGGGCTGGGAAATTTAAAGGGCACCAGCACACAAAGTGTTAAGATCTTTAGGTCATTCTGGCCCAGAGACTCTGTCTTGGGGTTAGGGGGTTGTTTTAGGAAGCTCAGCTAGTTAGTGGCAAAATCAGGACTAGAACCTACAGAATCAAGTCCCCAATCCAACATTTTCCTCCAACTGTTTCCAAGATAGGTGAGCTAGTCACCGGCCCCTGCCCCAGGGCGATACCCTCAGAGCTGAGGGAGGAAGTCACATGCAATGTTGCAAAATACTAGTCACCTCGTCAGGATGGGCAGTGCAGAAGGTGAGGACACCCCCGGTTGCTCACTTGAAGAGGAATCCATTTTTCCAAGGCATTTTCCAGGATGTGTTGATACTGCTGCCTGCTCGACTGTTGGCTGGGCATGTCTGCATTCCCTGCTAAGTAGGTGACAACATTTTCCTTGGTGGAAATTGCATTAGGTAATGATATTTTTCCTATGCACTCATCAACAACGCCGCCCCTGTCCAAGACGTGGCTGTGAGTTAATGCACGTTCTGTCGGAGGGGTGCAGTCACACCTCTCTCCGTCACTCGTGTTGATTTTAAGCTACTGAAACTACTCTTTGTGTTGCTGAATGACTAGTAACCATATTTGACAAAAAGAATGTTTTTCATGTTCTGGTAAGGAAATCCCCTGTCAAGATAAACAGCTCTTACCCTCTTCTTCTCCAACCTGGGTTTTGCCAGGAAGGTCTAAATAGGTTCTCTGTAGTCATTTTCGTTTCAGTATTTCACACTGGAGTGTAGTGACAGACGCTAAGCCACAAAGGCTAACTTTTGCTGAAAGGCCACAGAACCCACTAATGGGGAGCTATTTTAGGTTGGGGTGTCCTGGCCTCTTTAGGCATTTTGTGTCGAGGGAGATATCCTTTTTCTCTCCTCGCCTTTTCTATCATTTTCCTATGCAATTAATTTCATAAGCATGTTTCCCTCTTGGATTTTTGTGAATATATTTTTCTACCCCAATAGTTTGCTCCTCTATTTGCTGTTCCAAATGAATTTATGAAGTACCGGGCTTGCCAATAAGCTGAAACCTACACTTAATCCCTTATGATGGTACTGAACAGTGCTTGTAGACAATAGGCTCATTCAAACCAGCTTTTTGGCCCAGATAGACCTTTGTGTTACAGCAAATAGAAGTTATTACCCCTGGATGGGGGTGGGGAGACCTCCGTGCTGGTGTTGCTCTAACTCAAACTCAGCTAACAGAAAGAATAGTTCACGGCTCATTTATAGGGATATGAGTTACCATCCTCATTTCACCCTCCCCCCGGCCCTGCCATCACCCCTTACACTTCCTTGACTTTTTTCTTCTTCACAATGGCTAACCTCTTTTTCCAGGTCCACCAATATAAAAATTGAGGTGTCAGTGAGGCGGGGTGGGGAACAGGGAAGGGATGCAGGAGTAGATACCTCTGGACCCACATATCTGAGAGTTGTCCCACCTGCGAACTCCTACCTTCCAGAGAAGTCCACATTCTCTGCTGCCCTAGCCAGGCGAGCACAGTGAGTCCTGTCATTGGGACCTGACTGGTGTGCGGAGAATGTCTGCAGGAAGTGACCCCGGCCGACCCGGAAGTGAGTCTGACTTCCAGGTAACCTAGTGAGGCAGGAGACCTCCCGCGTGTTCCCCCCTTGGGGCTCTGCACAGCTCAGGGGTGGAGTCTCCTGGGTCTGCTGCTCCCTCACTGTCTCGTCATCACATCTGTCATCACCCACTTAGAGTAAGGCCCAGGGAAGAACGGCACCATGAGATACTGTCCGGGGCCGCCCGTGGACACAGCTGAATGTGCTTGGTGAGAAGGAAAATTGAAAATTGATACGTGTTTTCCTTGAAACCAGATACTAAGAAATGAGGTGCAGAATATTAAGACTCAGGAGGAGGAGCCCGGTGCCCTGTGGCCCCTGGCATACTTGCTTCCCTGGGGACTGTGCTGGGAATGGGGTTCAAGCCTAGAGCCAGGTGCCCCACTCTTAGCAGCAGCCATGGCTTCCTTTTCTCCTGGAGGAATTCTGTGTATTCATGTCAGTCCCCGAACCGCTGTAATACAGAATCCCAGTGAGGGGAGAGGGGGCAGATCTCAGTGGATTTATTTTAGAAAGTGCCTGCTGGGAGTGAATACAGTTGATCAAGAATGTGAGGTTTCTCTCCTTGCTGTGAAATGTAAGCTGCATGTGTGTAGGAATTTTGCTTGAGCTTGTGTTGCAATTTATCCTGTTCTTATGATGTTTGTCACACATGGGGCCTCCCTGGTGGCGCGAGGGGTTAAGTCACAGCACTATGAAGCTTTCCCCAACCACTGTAGCAGGAGTTTGATCCCCGGCCAGGGAGCTTCCCACAGGGCGCAGCAGACCTCTCCTGTCTCCCCGCTGCTCCCCTCAGCAGTGTACTTCAGTAGATCTGCCAGTTTTGCTCCCCACTCTGTCTCGGGTGAATCCTCTCACCCCCCCCCCCACCTCTGGTCTACACCCCAGCTCTTGTATGCATAAATAAATCTTTAAAAAAAAATGCTTGCCACACAGCCGCGGCAGCCTTCATGTGTGTTGGAAGGATGAGTGAGTGACGATGAACCCTCCTGGGAGAGCTGTGGGGGGGGGTCGGGGAGAGACTCTGGGGGTTTAGGAAGGTGATGCTGCTGTAGAGCTGTGTGGATGGGGCTTTGGAGGAAGGTGGGGAAAGGACGAGTTTTGGTTTTACTGCGCATGGTGAACACGTCCTCCATTGACTTTATTTTTAAAGCTCAGTAAAGAGTCAAAAGATCTTGATTCTTGATGACAATTTCTTGGCAATTGGATTGGTTGAAGGGGCTACCCAGAAGCCCTTGCAAGGCAGCTGTGGATGAATTCAGTTCTATAGTGTTTGTTGATCAGTGAATGATCCCCCATCCTTCCCCGACTTAGGAGGTGCTGCCAGAACAGGGCTGACTTTGCACATGGTGCCAGCTTCTGTAAGCCACAGATGGGCCATCCCCAGGGGACGCCCTGGGCGTTTGCAGTAGACGACAAGGGCAGAGGGAGGAGAGTTCTTGCCAGTGTGTGCCTGTTAGCTGTGAGAGCTGAAAACCTACTGACACTGAGGCAAAAGGAGAATATGTTGAATGGGCTTGGGGCTGGCTCAGGGCGCCCAGAGGTAAGGCTGGGGCCTCAGAAGCGACCTGCGCTTGTCTTCTCTTCCGGCTGGGTTTGCCCTTCCCTCCCCGCCCACCCCTCCCTGGCTGGAATTTCTCCCCTTAGCTTCTTTGGTGTACACTGTGGGAAACAAGAGTGGTCTGTTTTCAATATCCCGGGCAGCAAAGCCGACTGACCAGGAAGATGGTCACGGAAGGGCATTGCTCTGTGGCACCAGCGTGGAGTGGGGGAAGGGAAGACAAGCCTGAGGAGGGCGGGGGGGCCCCAGAGAGGTTGCTGAGTGCACAGAGAGGAGGCACCGCTTCCTTGTATGCACATTCACCACCACCGTGGAAGCACCTAATCTGCAGGCTCTGCCTTGGGAAGCCCGCGGGGCCCTGTCCTTAGAGGAACGAGCCGATGCAGAGCGCCTGGTTCAGGGGCTGCTTTGGGTGCTTTCAGTCTTGGGATCGTTGTTCTGGGTGACTGGCCTGAGTGAATACAAATTGCCTGGAGGTGTGGCCTGCACCTGCTGAGGGCCCTGGGAAGCAAGAGAATCTCACCGGACGAAAGCCCTATGGTCTGCCAGTTGAACAAATGAGAAGATGTGCGTCGGTGGGGGTGGCTCTACTCTTGAGTTACCCCAGGCATGGGGGATACGAAGCCCACACACACTGTTGTGGTCTTTTTTTTTTTTTTTTTTTTTTGCTTTTCTGCATCTTTTTTAAAAACATAATTTATATCCTTTACATTGTTGTGTAGCCCCTGTAGGTTACCCACCACCAATTCACCCGTGAACCATCACCATAGTCCCCTGTGCTCTTTTCTCCCCTGTTTTGGTCTCTCTTCCTCCCCCTCCCCTGTAGAATGTCTCTTATTTGTGGTTGCCTGCTAGTTTTTGCTTTTGTTCATGTGTTGTGTTTTGTTCATGTTTTATTTTCTCCTTCTGATTTCTCGCTTGGCTCTCTTATAGTCCTCCTATAAGTGATACCGTTCGATATTTTTCTTCTTTCTTTGGCTTATTTCACTGAGCACGATCCCTTCTAGCTCCATCTGTGTTGCTGAGAATTGCGTTAGTTTATCATTTTTGACTGCTGAATAGTACTCCTCATCCCACGCACACTGTTGAGGAACCCCGTCTCCCAGCAGCAGCAGTAACTCTACCCCCAGGTCATCTAGCTTGCTCTCACTAGCTTTCCTGGAGACTGAAGACTTGGAGACGGTCTCATCTCCTGCTCCCCTTACACTTAAATTCTCTACTACGTTTTGAACAAACCTTGTATCTACAGCTGGTGTTGCTCTTTGTTTTAACGTGAAACTAATAAACTAAACTAAATTTAATAAATTAACTAAATTTAATAAAATTAAATTTTATCACAAGGATTTATAGATTATAAATAGCTAATCTATATCATAAGCAATTTTAATGTAACACAAGGGTCTTCTCTGGCGGCCTTTGGCACACCAGCCCTGGATCTAGCATGTTGAAGAGAAACTTTTGCTGGTGGAAGCTTTTACACGTTATGGTTCCTTTTGGGCTCCTACAAGAGAGCAATTTAAAATTACAAGGGCAGAAACTGCCAACTATTCTCTGTTTGTCCCTTAGTTGTTTTTAGTAGCAGAAGCTCAGTGTTTCGGGGACAGAGGCCGCTGTGTTTGGACTACATCTCCCAGGCTCCTTTGCCAGTGGGTGTTCAGGGTCTTGGAATAACAGACTCTTGCAACTTCTGTGTTGCTCCTTTGACAGAAGCTTCTGGTTAGTCATGGCAGCTATGGCTATCGCTTCTTCTGGCACTCTGGAGAAAAACTTCCACCTCTCCCTGACCCCCAGCCCACGTCTCACTCTGTCCTAAACCTTCCTTCCCTGCTGGGCTCTCTGCGGGGCTCGTGAACTCTCAGTGGTGTTCACCTTCCCAGCACTGAGCAGCTGTTGGCCTTTGTTTCCGCCACATTAGAGCGTCTCCATAAATGTTGGCTACATAAATAAAGGACCTAAGGCTTCCCTGGACTCTATCAGGCTTCTCATGTCAATTGGGCTCAGCTTACAAAATGATGCATGGGCCACAAAAGCTTCATCCTCATATTTTGCTCGTCACTCAGAGTCACTGGTGGCCGTTGACTGTATTTCAATTACTAACTGCCCCTCTCACCCCCTCACGCTTTCCACAGCAGAGAAAGCACCCTGGCTCTCGTGTTCCACCATCCACAAAAATGTCCACATAGCTACCCGACGACGGCAACCTTTGCTTTTCAGTAAATACCTTATGGTCCAGCAATGGCTAAAGCCAGTTTCTGAGAATTTTGTAATGACCTTGCAGGAATTCAGAGTTTGAAAGAGGCAGATCATTTGTGTCCTTTCGAGCCCAGCTGGTTGGTCTGCGGCTGGAGGGGGGAGCTTGTCTTGTGGACTTGTCACGACAGCTCACTTTCGGGGCAACGCTGGGTGATGTGACTTGGCGCTGGACATGGCCTGTGCACCCCACACCTTCACCCGCATCGAGAGCAACCCCGATGGCCCCAGACAGGCTGCATTTGCGTGGGCTCTAAAGCTGTCTCAATACCTTCCAGCATTTTCTGTGTGTCTGGCAGGCCTATAGACATCAAGGTGGGGTGGGAAAAAGAAACCAGTTTATTGTATATAAGTGTTCCCGGGAGCCCCCTGGTCACAGTGGAAATATATGGTATTTTCCTTCCCTCATGTGATTTTCTATAAACAGCAAAACACACTGAATCAATTTTTCAAGCAAACTTGTAAAATCAGAAAACACAGCGGTCACTGAGTCAGTAGCAGGAGCTACCAGGGGCCACAAAGAGGTTTTTAACTATTGAAACATGTGGCGATGTGACAAATGAGTTTTGAGTTTTTTTCCTTCCCAACCGTTAAAAATAGCTTTTATAAACTCTTAACTCCCTCTGATGGCGAGCGCACCATTAATCACCTTTATGACATCTCATATTTAGGCCACGGATAAATCCACGGCCCTAATCAACCACTTTCCTGAGGAAATTGGCCAAATCCCGACTGGAGGGGGAGATGAATCACAACAACTGTGCTATTCAGACAAATCTCTTTTCAAGTGCCCTTAAAGGTTTTTTTTTTTTTTCCATACACCAGTGAAGACAGCCACACAGGAAACAATAATAGTTTAATCTCTTGAAAAATTTCCTTCCTGCGTTGCAATGCTTTCAGACAGGTAGTCAGAGCCAGCCAAGGAAAATTAGCGGCAGCCCCTGCCAAGAGCAGGCTGCTACTTGAACCTCCCGGCCCCCTCACCTCCTCTTGCCCGTCCCAGTGCAGGGGCCGGGTGGGGTCTCCTCCCCCAGCCAGGCCCTAACTGGATCAGGGGAGAAGGGGGCCCCGGGGAGAGCCCTAGATGCCTCATGCCACTAGACCTTTTCTTTTTTCATGATATTTAATCATTTCCGTAGGTGAAGTGCCTGGAGATAGAATTTCTAGGGCAGGTGGTAAGCACAGTTTTAAGATCTCTCACACATGCAGCCAAATTGCTCCTTTATAGTGTTATTTATGTCTTGTACATTGTCGTGTATTCCACCGATTCACCCATGAACCGTCACCATAGTCCCCTGTGCTCTTTTCTCCCCCATTTTGAGCCCTTATCTTCCCCCTCCCTCCCTGAATGTCTCTTTCTTATTTGGTTCCCCTATATTCCTTTATAGTGGTTTTTATTGGTGTCACACAAGTTATGTTTTTTTATTGAGGTATATTCCTTTATGACACTGTATAGATTCCAAAATCACATTTCCTTTTTAAAAAAAATAATCTTAATTTCCGGGGAGATAGTTCTAGTTTTATTTATCTTTTATTGGGGTGGCATTGGCTTACAGCACTGTCCATCCTTCAGGGGTACAGATTCACACCTCCTCAGATGTGTCCACCACCATGAGGCATCTTTAAAACCTCTGCTCTTTCGTTCCCTTGGAGTTCCCGCCACTGCGAGTCGGAGGCTGTGGGGTGTGGGAGAAACATGGGGCTTCTCAGCAAAACGCGGTTTTGAGCGAGATGACATCCCCCTTGCCAGTGGAATTCGCCCTCTCAGTAGCAAGCACCACGGGCTACTTTTAAGCGCGATTTTATCTTCATAAGTCTCCAGAGAATCGAGCTAGTTCTCAGATTTGTGGGGTGCACAGGATCAACTTTCTGTAGATCTGCTTGCTTCCCCCTTTGTAACTCCTAGCGGGGACACCAGCCTTGAATCACGTCCAGCGATGCATGGACGGCTTTGTTTGGGTTGTCGTAGACACTGTTTCTTCGAGAGGAGGGTGTGGTGTTCATGAAGGCCGCAGACTGTACCTGCCTCAAAGGAGCTGTTCCACCAGCCAGTTCACTGAATGTGGGAAAAAAGAGCCTCCTCGGCCCACAGCGCTGACTGCTGCCTTCCGTCTCCTGCCGCCCGCCTCGTCTGTTCTCTTGACCCGACTGGAGCTTGCGGTCCACCCGCCGCCTGCCCGCCTCCTGACCGCACCGTGCTGTTCTGCTGGCCCTCAATTCCAGCTCCTCACCCAAGAGCCGTTTTGGTTTTTTTTTTTTTTTGCCTTTTGGTTTGGCAATTTCATGAACAACTTGCAGCGCCTGGAGGAAATTAGTTGTTTCTCTCCGCCTCCCATGTCTGTGAATAATAGTAAAACAAAATAAACTCTTAATGTAGAGAACATCGCCTGCCCCGTCAGGAGACGGGGGTAAAAGGATTCACTGGCTAAACTTCTGATTGAAACAAAAGAAAGAGAAGGAATAAAAATAGCCCCTCAGGGCCACCCACCAGGTCTAAGATTTCTCTGAGTCTATTTTTAGACATTTTCCAGCCAAGCAGAAAATACATGAAATGGGCCTTAATGGTTTTCATCTTTTCTTCTTTCATTATCTAGCCAGTCTTACAATATTTGCTTTAGAGAAGTGCCTTTGCCAGCCAGGAGCCTTTTCTCAGTGGCCCAAGTAAGAAAACCAGCCACATAGGGCCTCCCTGGTGGCGCAAGGGGTTAAGTCTCAGCCTATGAAGCTATGGGGAGCCACGGCAGCATGAGTTCGATGCCCGGCCAGGGAGCTTCCCACATGGCACATCAGACCTCTCCTGTCTCCCCGCTGCTCCCTCAGTAGTGTACTTCAGTTTATCCGCCTGTTCTGCTCCCCACTGTGTCTCTGGTGACTCCTCTCACCCCTGCCTGCACCCTAGCTCTTGTATGCATCAATAAATCTTTTTTTTAAAAAAGAAAACCAGCCACATACATGTGGTAGCTGTAGGGGATCAGAACCTGTGCTGTTGTAATGGAATCTCGCCAACCGGGGGGCCCCTTAGATGTTCATCAAAGTGTTCTTTATAATGATAAATTCATCTATGAGTTCTAGCTCTAGCAGGAAGAGAATGCTCAAGCCAGCATTAGCACCGCCAAGAACAGGCACCTATCGGTTGTGAAATGTGACCTCTTTAAAGACAATTAAATGAATGGGGCTCTGCTTGTGATACAATAAGTGAAAAAAGTAGTCACTTTATACCATTTAATTTGAAATTCGGTTTGCTTATTATAGAAAAAACACCATTTCTGGTAAACGGAATTATGAGTAATTTTAATTTCCTCTTTAAAACTTTTCATAATTTCTAAAATGTTTTCAATCTGGAAAAGCCTTATAATTCAAAATCCACAGATGTTATTTCTGATTGTATCTTTTTTTTTTTTTTAGGACCTTTAATCCCTCCTGAATTTTCTTCCTTTTTCACACCTCTGTCCATGGAATTCTGTGTCATTCTTTCTTGGCTTCTTAAGGACTTTTCCAAATCTATTTTCCTGCCTGCTACAGAGCTCCAAGGTGAGGCAGACACTGTCTTTCGGATTCCTGTGGCCTCTTCTTCCCTGGATAGTTTATTTTGGTTGAGCAGAACCTGGTCCAGGAGAGACTGCGTGTTCCACGGGTACAGCTCTCCCCCCGTAACTACAGGACATGTTCTGAGCAATGCAGAGTTAGGCGACGACACTGTCGTGGGAATGTTGCAGGTGGCCTCCTCCTGCCTGGGCCGCACAATGCAGTCTCCTGGGCGCACTGTCCTGGATGTGGTTTGCCCTTGACCGACGATCATTAAGAGCTCCCTGGCTGTGCTGGAGGTGAGCTGCCGCCGGGGCGGGGTTGTCCAACCTGGGCGCTGTCTCAGGTGTCTGCAGGTCTGTCGTCTCTGCTCTGCTCCCAGCGGAGTCTGGCAGACTCTCCCGTGTGCTCACCTGCCCTTGGGCTTGCTGACCTGCCCACCAGGACATCCTCTCTGCTCTTCTTCTCTTGTCCACATTCAGGTGCCTTCCACTCTGCTTAGAGCCTTACGTTAGGGTCTAAGTGGTTTCCTCTTGCGGGTCCTGGACCTTGTCCCCGTCCCCAAGACGTGAAGTCCACTCCTCCCCGTTCTTCTCCCCCTGACACAGCTTTGTCCTCACTTTTACCACTCGGTAGGGGAATTGCATCCATCTCCCGGCCTGAGGTCAGAATCACTCTTGGCTGACCTCCCCACCGGGTGTAACAGAACATGGCATTTTCACAGTGCCCAGAGGCTCACCGCCTTCCATTCTGCGTCCTCCACTGCGGGGTCGCGCTACTTGAAGGGCTGCTAAGTTCTGACAGGGCTGCCAGTGTCTTTCTTAACTCCTTGCTTGAGTTTCCAGATGTCTTCTTTGCTTCTCTAATGCTGTCAGGTCATATGTGCATATTTACACACACACACACACACACACACACACACACACACACCCATCATGTCTGATGGACTTGCTTGTATAGTTTTACTTGGGAAGTTTTCACCTCTCTGTTTTTTATTTGAAAATTCTTAGAAGGAAGAAGGATAGAGGAGCGAGAGAGAGAGAGAGAGAGAGAGAGAGAGAGAGAGAGAGAGAGAGAGGAAGGTGAGTGGATTATTTCTGTATTTTGTCTTTATTTTTTAAAGATTTATCTATTTATGCATACAAGAACTGGGGTGTAGGCCAAAGGTTCAGGGGGTGAGAGGATTCACCAGAGACAGAGTGGGGAGCAGAACAGGCCGATTGACCAAGTACACTGCTGAAGGGAGTAGCGGGGAGATGGGAGAGGTCTGCTGCGCCATGCGGGAATCTCCCTGGCCAGGGATCCAACTCGTGCTGAGGTGGCTGTGGACAGCTTCATAAGCTAAGACTTAACCTGTTGCGCCACCGGGGAGCACAAGTTGTCCTTCAACAACTAAACATGTATTTTGTCTTTAAAATTTGTGTGCTATATATTTTTGGTGAACACTGCAGTGGGTCTTCATTAAACCCTGTATTTTCCCTGCAGTTTTGATACCAGGGAGAGAGGATAAAGAAATAAAGACTTAGAGATACCAACTGGTCAGAAAAATGTTATGTTGACTGACACATCCTAAGCAACTTTGACTTTGTGGTATAATACTGAGGCTGTCTCTGGGTTGTAGCACCACCTAGAAACAGCCTCCAAAACGATACATTTGATAAAGTCAAGATATTTTAAGAGACATTTCTAAGGCAACATTCAAAGTTTTATCATCTGGGCCAATGAAAATTGGATGTTTGATAGTTCCCTACTACACATAATTAAAAAGGAATGTCTTAAAGGACTGACTGATGAATCCAAATAAAATGCAGACTAAACAGGACATAATTGAACGGCAGGGAAGGCGGCCGTCAGCCCTGACAAGCATCTCGGTCTCATTCCCACCGCTCTTCCTGGATGCCTGTGACGGGAGTCAGCGAAGCCCGATGTGCTTGACTTCACTTCATGAAAGTTTCGCACCCTAATAAACAAACAAGGTGTGTGGGAACCAGACCGAGACCCAGCCTGGCCAAGCCCAGCCGAAGCCTTCAGAAACAGGCTTGTCTGCAATTAAGCCTGGCCCAGGTCAGGACCTGGACAGGGTGTTGGTGCTTCACTTACTTCAGGCCGAAGCTCAAGGCAGTTGAACACAAACTCCCTGAGTTACTACTTTTGTTTAGTTGTTGAAGGCCAACTTGTGCTCTTGAAAGCCCAAGAAATCACAGTGAGATTTCTGACCCCAGATGATGAGGAGGGATCAGCTCTCTGCATGGGGCGAAGTAAAGGAAAGGGCATCTTGCCACACTGGATGGAGGTCAGGGACCAAATTTTTCTGGGGCCTTCTCTCCTTTGCCGCCCTTGGCCTGGGTTTCTGTGGTCTTCCCTACAGAGAGCTGCATCTTCACCAAGCTGCTTAATTCTTTCCTGGTCACACACAGACCACAATCCTGGCTTCCTTATTCTCGACCAGTGGCTATGGCTAAGGAGAGCCCCAAGGATGAGACTCTGGTGGAGTCACCAGGTGGAAAGGACTCAGGTCCCTGAATCACCTTGTCAAGGTCAGCACTGACTGTCTGAACAGACTGATAGGTATGAGTGAGACACTGCCCTTCATTAGGTCAAGCTGCCGAGGTAGAACACTTGTTTCGGTAGTTACACTGACCAAACAAGATGGCCACCACTCTGACGTCCCAGTGGCCAGGATGCACTCCTCGCCATGTGCTTCATCTTCCTCACTGATAAAATGGGACACTGACAGCGCTTATGTCACAGGGATGTGGTGAAAACTCCTGGGATCGTGCCCGGCACTCAGTGAGGTGCTGCCATTACCACCCCTATAGTCACTGCGGGCACACCAGCCCTGTTATTGTGTGGAGTTATCTTTTGGATGGAGGAAGCCCACGAAAAAAATGGTTACTCATTCTGAGAAAGCTTACTGTGTGCCTCAGGCTCCCTGAGAGAGGGAAATAGGTTTTTTGATGAGAATCTATGTGACTGACTAGCTAAATTTATCAAATCTTAGATCGTGTGTAACTCAGGGATTGTGCTCAAGGAATTGGTCTGTTTCCATTTAAGTAAATACCACCTAGTGATTCACAATGGCTTTGGGGCAGGGGCAGAGATCGTTTTGGGTTTTGAGAAAAGTGTTGAGTTTGTGGAGAACGGAGTTATTTAGCACATCAATGAGTGATGATCTTATTTACTGAAAAAAGTTTAAAAATCTTGGTCTTAGAAATTTACTAGTTCCATAGAGTGAAGTTTTTTTTTTTTCCAAAGAGATTTGCTTTATAAAACTTAAGTAATGGGCTTTTAAGCAAAGACAATTTGGCATCTATAGTGACATCCCAGCTGGACAGTTGACATTTAAAAGTGTTTCAGCTGGCAAGCAGATAAAAACTGATGTCTGAGTCTGAGGAGGGTGTATTTGAGAAGTGTAATGTCATTAAAGTGTGAGCTTTATTGAGCAACACTTAGGTTAGTTCCATCAGTGGGCAATTGTAGAGAGTGCCATTGTATACATAGGTGTAGATAAATATTCCCATATTAGAGTTTTCATATGCTGTGGATAAATACCTAATAGAGGTATTGCTGATCATACAGAATTTCCATTTTTATTTTCTTAAGAAATCTCCACACTATTTTTCTTTCTTTTTTTTTTTTTTTTTTTACATACAAGCTGGGGTACAGGCCAGAGGCGTGGGGCGGCGAGAGGGTTCACCAGAGACAGAGCGGGCAGCAGAACAGGCAGATCAGAAACACACTGCTGAGGGGAGCAGCGGGCGAGGCAGGAGAGGTCTGCGGCACCATGTGGGATTCTCCCCTGGCTGGGGGTCGAACTCGCGTCGCCGCTGCCGACAGCTCCACAGCCCAGCGCTCAACCGCTGCGCCACCGGGGAGGCCCAACCACACTATTTTTCTCAGGGAATATTATACAGCTATGAAAAATATACTGCCATTTGGGACAAAATGGATGAAACTTGATTATGTTAAATGAAATACATCAAAAAAGTGAAAGATAGGTATCAGATGGGTTCACTCACTTGTGAAATATAAATAACCAAAAAAAATTCACAGACATATTACACTAATAATAATCTTGAACTCAGTGAAAGAATATAGCGGTTTCCAGTGAGAACAGCAGGGTAGGATGAGGAGGTGGGGAAGGGAGGCAGAGGAGATTGGGCACAGGTGGTTTGGTGGAGAGTGAGTTGAACATGTGCACACATGGAAGGGTAAAAATGTAAACTGCAAGATTGAAATCAAATTTAAAAAAAGGAAAAAAATAGCAACTCATAAAGATTAAAAAAAGTAGTCTTTGGAATCTGGGTTCAAGTTCAGCAACTTTCCAGCTGTGCAATCTTGGTTAAGTTAATCTCTCTGAGCTTTGTAAATAGAAAATAGTTACAATACTTCTCTTAAATGTTTCTTCATTTGTCAATTGGAAATAATCCTAAAACCTCTCCAATAAGGTTATAAGAACTAAGTGAGTTAATACATTTAGAATAATATTCCTCCTCTCTTCCAAATCCCACTGCTGCCTTCTCCTCCTCCACCACCTTCGTCTTTTCCTCCTCCTCTACTTCCTCCTTCTCCTCCTTTTCCTTCTCTCTTCTCATCATTATTAGAGAACATTGTTTAGTACCATGTCTGGGAAATAGCCATCTACTTCAAAGATGCTTTATGCACTGGACTTCGGGTTAGCTCAGACTGTGTTTGGTGATTCAGTGGCTATTTCACCATCAGCAGGGAGGACATGGTCAGTGCTAAGGTGAAGCTATGCACCGTTTGTACCAAGGTGCTTACTTTTATCTTTTTATTCATAGATATTTTTTAGTCAACTTGAATGTTTCTGAAAGCTGTTTACTCACAAGGAGATCTAGAGAGATGAGAATTAACCTGGTGGACAGAAGCACAGGTGCATTTATGATCGGCCCAACCCTGAAATGGGAGAAGCCACCATCTTCCTATCTTGTGGAGATTATTATTTAGGAATCAATATTTTACTTCCGTTCACTCTTCTCTTTCTACTTTCCAACTCTCTTTCAAATATAATTTCAATTCATAAGAAATGCATTTTTTTCTTCTTTTTTGAATTTTTATCTTTTACATTGTATATTCCCCTTGGGTAACCCACCACCAATTCACCTGTGACCCATCACTGTAGTCCCTTGTACTCTTTTCTACCCCATTTTGAGCCCTTATCCTCCCCCTCCTGCGCTGAGTGTCTCTCTCTTGTTTGGTTCCCCTATATTCCTGTATAAGTGAAACCATTCGATATTTTTCTCTTTCTTTCTGGCTTATTTTGCTGAGCATGAGCCCTTCTAGTTCCATCCATGTTGCTGCGAATTGCATGTGTTCATCTTTTTTGAATGCTGAATAGTATTCCATTGTAAATGCATTTTGAAAACAATTTGTATGGAATCTTCATATTTAGAAGGGGAATTGCAAAAAAGAAATTACAAAGAAAAATTCCCTTTCCCCAGATTCACCTGTTGTGAACATTTTATTCCATTTGCTTTGTCATTTCCTCTCTCTTTCTATACATGTACATGTATTATATTTTTTCTGAATATTTGGAAATAAATTGTGTATGTTATGCCTTTCATCCCTAAGTACTTGAACGCATATTTCCTAAGAGTGAGGATAATTATTCTCTGTCATAACCACAGTGACTTATCAACTTTAATAAATTTAGCATCAATATAATACTCATGTCTGATCTACTACTCATGTTCCATGTTTATTTGCCTAATAATATCTTTCCTGACATTTCCCTTCAATACAGACCAGTCTAAGATTGCGCTCAGCTTTGTGCCCCTTTAGTTTCCAAGATATATTTTGAAAAAGACAGAACACATTTAAGCACTAACCCTTACTTTATTGCTCTTAATAACTGAAGCAAACCAACCTGATCTATTTATGATACTTTTTGCTGTAATGAAAAGAAATAAAATGTTCATCTCTTAAAATGGTTTCATTTTTTGGGTGCCATTTAGAGTTAAGTGTTTAAGTTTTCTGTTATCTAATGGTTCTATTCTGGTGCTTCACTTCCTCTCTCAGTTTAATTTGATAAATGTAGGGGCATCAACAAAATGAAATTCCAGGGAAATCTTTTAAATTGAATCTGGACTTTTTCAGGTTCAAGTTTGCTCAGGCAAATGCAACATACTTTATATAAGATTCTATCAATATTTTCAAGTGTCTCTGAATTTTCTGGAACAGTAAGCAGGTTATGGAAAACCCAGGAATCCAACCCCCAAAATGAACCAGCCCATAAAACCTCTTCCAATAAACTGAACAAAGAAATAGGAAACAGGTTTACAATTTGAGGTCCTTCTTTTCATTAGCGATAGGTAATTACTTCTTTGGCTTTGTTCTTTATAACGAACTTCTTTCTTTTTTTAATTTTATATATATTTTACATCATTCTTCCTTTTGTGCAATGTATGCTTATCCTCTAAAGTGTAGTGCCCATATAATTTCTACCACAAACTCAGCTGTACGCCATCACCACAGTCCCTTGTGTTCTTCTCTCCCCTGTTTTCATGTCTCTCCCTTCCCCTTCCCTGCAGAGTGTCTCTGATTATAACAGACTTCTTTCTATAGGGGAGCAGAAGCTTTTCAGAGTGAACTTGTTTTATATGAATTCCATGAAAAGAAAGGCCTTGGTATGTGGGGGTGCGAGGGGGTCAGGGGAGGAGGCAGCACTTGCTGTCTCAGTCTTCAGAAGCCAGTATGTGGTGAAATGGATCAAGTCCAAGTAAGGGAGAGAGGGAGTTAAGGACAGCAGTGGAAGAGTTGAGTTCTGAAAACAGGGCCATAGATACACGCTGATGGAGGGAAGGAAGAAATTTGGGAGGGACGAAAGGGAAGTTTTCCTTTATCAATTTTCAAAGTTTAGCTATACCTGGAAACCACTATTGGTTAATCATTTATAAGAAAATAGAGATATTATTTGATAAAAACAGACAAAACACACACAAAACAAATGAATTGTTGAGTACTCCAGTAGGGAACATGTTTCTGAGAATAAAGAAAAAGAAAAACACCAGAAAACTGGCTTGAACCTTGGATCAAGATGAGAGTAGTATGAGAAACAAGGAAATTTCTAGACCCTCAAGTCTAAGGGAGTAGAGAGTGAAAAGGAAATCCTAGGTCTAGGTGATGAGAAGTCTTTTATTATTGACTAGTGGCTGGTGGGTGGAGCAGAGGGAGTACTTTTGGACTTTATGAAAAATGTTGAGGTTTTCCAACTCTCTAGTTGTAGAATTGTATGGTCCACTGGGACCTGCTGTGGATGAATTCCTATCCTTTAGTGTATAAACTCACTTCTCCTAGAAAGGATTGACAATTCTTTACTACTTCTTATAGGCAGTCATTCTGTACACATAGGAGGGTCCAACTCAGGGATAATGGAGATCTTAGATATTTTGCCTTGGAATTTGACCACCCAGGAGGGTTGTATATTCTTGGGTGTGTCACCTCCATTTCTGGGGCCACAGAGTGGTTTGGTGCGGGTATATCTAATTATGCTCTATCTATAGCTTCTCAATAAACAACTTTCAGCAGCTGAACCCTATTGCCAAAGCTGAGCATCACAATAAATAAGTTAAGCAAGTGAGGTGTAACTATAGTTGTCAAATTGACTTTCTCATGTGACTCCTACAAATTAAACTGATATTATAGCCTGACCTCATAAGGAGTAAGGATCTGGAATCTAGCCCAAGTTTGTCTTGGTATGTGATATAAATGGGATTAAAGATTAAACATTAAATAGTCTTAGTAACCGTGGAAAACTTGTTAGATACTATATAACAGTGATGTTTAATGACCCCTGACATTTTTTGGTCTTTTAGTATGTATGTGAAAAGGAACTATGTGTTAAAGGAGGAACTATGAGAAGGAAGTATGCTAAATAAACTCTACCTGTCATATGATACTTGACAGTATCTATCCATTTCCAGATGGAAACTTCATATCTTGATTTTAATAATTCATGAAGAAGGTGTGGTTCCTTCAAAGGCAAGTGTGGTGAACCTTTATCAGTCCCTTCATTCTTGTTCCTGCTGTGACTCACAGATTGATGGCAATGGTGAAACTTTCTTAGTTTCATAAAATATAACTTGATGTTTTGATGATCATAGTTATTGTTTTTGATCTTTAAATTTTCGTGGAACAAAAAAGTGTACATTACCATATTTAACTTTGATATTATGTTTGATGAACACATAAAGATACATTATACATGTACACTCTCTATATTAGACTTAACTCTTTGAAATGGACATTTTTAGGTAAAAATGACAAATATTTTTGGTTTCATAAGATTCAAATCAAAACATATACAGTTATATTGCATTTCTACTCATTGGACAACAATGAAACAGTATAATTAATGTTGTGATTAATAAACTCTATGTTGAAATAACCAACAAACTGATTTGCAGAGCAGTTAAGTCAATGGAAGTCACCACAGTACTGTGTGCAGCTGCTGTTAGACTTTGGGTTAAGAATCAGGCAGAATTCTTGGGTTAAGAATCAAGGAGTCACAAAGATCTCAGAGCCTGTAATATCTGAACAAGCTTGTAAACAGACTTTCCTCTGATAACTAGTGGGAAGTGAGACAGTATGGGCAGTGAGGATGTTGGGGAAAGATCTTCCTTCTGGAAGCATTTGCGCAAAGGTGACTTTGAGAACCATGGACAGTCCAGTATTGCTGCAAATTAAAATTCAGCAGAAGCCTGGCCTTGGAAAGCCATGTATGCCTCCCTAAGACATAATGAAAAGCTTTTGCTCTTATCCTAACACTCTCTACTTTTGGAATCTAGATGAAAGCTGCATCAATTTTCAGTGCGTGTTGAGTTAGAGAACAAGCTAAGAGAACTGAGGCTCTGGTTGTGCCGAAATCCACCTGTGTAGCCTGACATCTCCACAGGTTTATGGTGTAGGCAACAGAGCAGTGGTGCAAGGTTTGAAAGTATCCCAGGGTGCAGATTCAGAGGCAGCTCAGGGACTGCAATACCGTTTCTGGTTTTCTGGTTCTGCATGAAGAGGGAGTACTAGGGATGGAGAGGAGCTGACAGAGTCTGGCGCGTGCTGGTCGTCCAGTCAGCAGGTTTGGAGGTAACTTGGATGCTATTGGGGAAGATGGAAAAGGAAGAGTCCAGGTTGACTCCCCAGTCTCTGCCTGTTTCCCCTGCAGAGAGGGAGCAAGGAAGTGGCCTAGAGCTGTGTCACTTTCTTCTTGGACATCCAGGTAGGCAGGGGAGTGTCCCTGAGACTTGGGGCAGGCAGTTGTGGAGAGGACTGGGTGAGACAGATGGATTTGGGACACATGAGGCTTCAGTTCTCAGTGTCCTCTAGCTCCACATGTCCCCAGAACACTGACACAACTTTCTTGGGGATTCTGTGAATGGAAACTCCTGGGATAACAACAGAAGCTAACTCTCCATTTGTCCATCAAAGTTACGGGAATCTGCATTCTTTTTTCCTTAAGGCAAAATCAGTGGTGGAATGTGAGGTCGGGGGCTTGGGGTGGGTGTAAGAGACTATCACTCACTTTGAAACATGTCAACCAGATGTGGTGTGGTGCGGCGGCAGTTAAAATTGTCCTTGCCAAGCCTGCCCCGCTGGGTTGAGCTTTCACTGTAAATGTAGAATGCCCTTGGCTGAAAAACAACAACAACAACAGCAACAGCAAAGCAACCCAAACAACCCACACATTTTGTAGGCAAGGAAATTTCATGAGTTTAGAAGGTGTAATTATGACTGAATACATGTGCATGGAATTAGAATCTAATGTGTGTATGTATATTATCATTTGCTCTACATAGAGTACCCCCAAGATAAACAGAAAGCACTGCAGTCTGGAGCTTAGAAAGTTCTAGCAGAAGGGAGGAATGGCAGTGTGAAGCCACTTACCCAAATCAGAGCAAACTTGCCAAGACTGGCCTCCTGCAGCTGTCATCGCCGCAGCCTGTCAGAAAGCAGGAAGCCAGGGGATTCTGGAGCTGGACTAAGGGCAACATGAGCGCTGACTGGTAAGACTGAAGTGGTTGTCAGCTTGGGCAGGACGGCTGGATGGACTGAATGGATGCTTCAGTCCTCAGTGCCCTCTAGCGCAACATGTTCCCAGAGCACTGACGCTGTGGGGTGATTGGCCAAGACCCCTGGAAGGCTGGGGAAGGGAGCGGGAGGTTCTGGACAGAGTGATGGATGGAGGTGTCAGAGACAAGGACACAGCATTCATGTTCAGAGGAAAGCACAGGGAGCTGTGGCTCCAGAATTGGGGACAGAAGCTAGCTAGAAGCCGGTTACACTGGGAAGAGGATGGGAGGGGTGGTGGTGAGACCCAGCCGTGTCCCCAGTGACCGGAGCTGGACATTGCTAGTCTGTCCATGGGTGAGGAGAGGGGTAAGAAAGCCTGGTGGGAAGTAGTCTGCCGAATTTTCTTTTGGGTAAGCCAGAAGCAAAATGTGAGGGGCATTTTTAAAGGGTGTGGCAGAAATTGGTGAGATTGTGGGTCAAGGATGGAAAATGTAGGACATGTTTGATTTCTCATTGTGCAGGAAAGGGAGAAATCCCAGTTGCCTTAGAATTTTTATATGTTTCCTAAATGAAGTGACAAAGTGGCCTCTGGGAATGCCTCTGATTGAAGGTGGGATGATGGTGAGGCGCTCTGTTGAGATTTAAGGGTGAACCATGAGAGATGGGCGTGGGCTTGCCTCAGTATGGGGACAGAAGGTTAAAGGTCTGGGGACAAGTGAGATAGATCCACCAGGCCATTTTCATAGAGGAGGAGGAAGAAGAAAGAAACGGGGCTCCCCAAGAAAGAAAAAAGTAGGAGTCCAGGAAGTGAGAGAAGAGTGTAAACAGTGAGCCGAGACCCCAGGTTGGAACCCAGATTTGCCTGTTCCCACTGTGTTCTTGTCTCTCAGTCTTCAGGCCTCTCATCTGGAAATGGGGCCTGAAATACCTTTCCTGAAGGGTTTTGAGCAGATCAAACAACCCAGTCTAAGGTGGGCACTCACCAACTTTGGAACTCTCATTTTCACTCTGTTTTTGATCCTGCCATGGAATCTACATGGGTTCGTGGAGATAAATGTGGTGGGGGAGTAGCGGGGAGAATGCGAAGTACAGGGAGGGATCAGTAGGGAGAGTCAGGAGCCCCTTGGCCTAGTCACAGAAGGCGGGAACACAGAAATCCCCGAAGAGGAAGCTCTGCTTCCCATTGTCCCACCTGGCGCCCCCGTGGGAGAGACAGCAGGGTCCATGAAGCTGGTTCTGAATCCAGTCAAGTCTTCTTCTCCAGTCTTCCTCTGTGTGGTGTAGCTATTAATTACACTAAGTGACAAAGACTCTCCTTGTTGCTTGGTGGACACAAGGATGAATCTTTGTTACTGACTGCAAGTAATAGAAGTCTGGGGGGTCAAGACTCAGGTGCGTGGGCGTGCTGGGCACCTTCTGAGTCCACCAGTAGGCTGCGGGGAGACAGAGTGGGCATTAGTTGGTCAAGTTCCTCCTGTGAAAATATCGCCGCCGTCTCTTTTTGCTTGTTCAGTCCTGGCACTGAGACAGCCTGTCTCTTGACATTAGCTCAGTTCTGTAGAGAAATGGCTATTTAGAAGGAAATAGTTGGCAAATCCGGGCTTGCATCCATTTTTAAAGTCACAGCTGAATGATTGCTTTCTTATTGTGCTCTATGGGGCTGGTAAAATCATTCCTTTCTGTACATATTTTTCTTTTTGGTTTTCTGTTTTCATTCTGCTTAAAACATACATATGTGCCAGAAATGAAAACATTTTCAAAGGGCAAATTTCAAGGACTCCTAAAAATAGGACCTGTTGCCAAATATACATTTCCCTAATAAGTAAATGACTAAAAAGGACCACAATGAAAAGCATATGCTATTCAAAATTTCTTTAGGAAAACAAGAGCCAGAGGAATTGACTTGTTGCCCCTAAACTCTTTAAACTAGTGGTTTCCATTTAAATTTCATCCTGTCTTCAGACATCATTCTTTGCATATTTTATATGCATCTTGTAATCAAAACTGAAAAAAAGCTACTAGGAATAATATTTTCTCCAGATAGGAAAATGTTATTTCCTGACATCAGTTTGTGACTCGACATGAAGGTTTTAAATAACTATTGAGGCTCAAAATGATCTTAAATACCCAGAACATCTGGGCTGTGAGCTGCTGCTTCGTGGACCCAAGGGTGCATCAGTAAGGGGGACAATAGATGAACCCCATCAAGGTAAGACTCTTGCCATTTCTTGCCTTCGATGGTCTGCTATCAGGAATTAATGCAAATTATTTCTGGGGGAGAAAGAAATGTGGAGCATACATACAGTGCATTAAATCAAAGGAATCACCATTGATGGGGATTTGCTTAAGACCCGGTGGTTGCCTTCTGGGTTTAAAACTGTGCTGTATAACTTCAAGGAATTACATTTGCTATGAAAAAAATCCCACTGGCGAGTTAGTCTCTTGTTTCATTTTCGGAAAGCAAATTTTCTCGATCAACAATGAATCAAGGCTTAGCGCTCTTATCTGTGTCCCAAGGAAGATTCACAAACCTGCGGTTGCGTCTCGGCGGGGAGGCTGTTCTCCCTGGAGTCCTCTGTGTCTCCCAGAGCCGCTCTCTCTTCCCAGAGGGCCTTGGAGGCAGTGCTGGCCCATGAAATACCGCTGGCGGTGTAGACCTTTACCCTTAGTTATCTTGCTTTCTCAGCTCTGGTTAAATTTTGCCTTTCATATCTTAGTTTTCCATGATAGCACATGGAAAAAGACACTCAGAAAAGGTTTCACCTTTGCTGTTAAAAAGTTATGACCTTTGCTCACATTTGCCAGAGAAAGTGGCTTATAGTACCAATTAACATGAATTATTAACTCCCAGATTAATAATTTATTAGAAACCTAACGGCCCTCGCTGCTGCCCGATCACACTATTGAAAGAAAAACGAAGAAAACAATATCGCTCTAATTATAACAGCTCCTCCCTGCTGCTTGGGATAAATAATGGCATTTAGACTTTCTCAAGGATGTTTAAACTTTTCTCTCTAAGACCACACTGGATGCAAAGTCAGACAAATTGGCTGATAATTCCTATGACAACTTATATAGATGCTGATTAAAAAAAATTTGCATTTGACAAATGTCATCTACCTCTATCTTTATGACAACTTCTGTCTGTAACACTTGAGATGATTCATTCATTCAGTCCTCCTAACAGCCTTCTGGGTGGGACACTTGTGCCTGAAGCTGTGTCCAGAGCCACAGAGATAGAGGGTAATTGGGGGAGCAGTTTGCCAGGGCCACTGACAAAGTGTTATTGTCGCCCAGGGAGGGAGGGAGGGACAAGTGGGAGAGCATGGGGTCCTCAGACGTCACCTGCTGCCTCTGAGCTCCTGGGTGTTCCTTGGCCTGTAGAATCATTACCCAGATTTGCTTTCACCCCACGAGGCATTTTTCCTCTGTGCGTGTGTGTATGTGCATATGTGGGGGGGGGTGGGTGTGTCCAAATTTCCCCTTGTTCTAAGGACTCCAGTTGTATTAAAATGCAACTAATGATCTCATTGTAACTCTGTAAAGACCTGATCTCCAAAGGAGAACACATTCTGAGGTTAAAAATGGCTTTTGGGAGCTGAGAGTGTGGACATAATGTAACCCATAACACTGGCAGGGCTGGGACTCGGGCCCAGGAAGCGTGGCCTCCGTTCTGCACTGAACCCCTTGCAGCGGGCAGATTGGCTCCAACTTGTGGGGCGCTTTGATACAAAAGCTTATGAAGACTTTCATTCTAGAGCCTCTGTTGATTCATGTGCAAGACTGATCTCCTTTGACTTGGTTCCTGGGGCCAAGGTCTTCCTAGCTCAAGCAAAGAACTGGTTAGTGGAGGGGATCAGACTGGTTTATCGCTCAAGACTCAATTCCCTTGAAGCTTAAGGCCACTGTGTTTTGAGATCTAAATGCCCTTGTTCTTTCTGTCTGGCTCGAGCGCGCAATTTCTTTCTCTTTTATAAATTTGTTTCCTTACATTACTGTTCATTTTTGTACTTGTTTAATTTCTCCCCTCCGGTGTAGTCTCCGTAGTTTGCCCACCGCTATAGCACCTGCGACCCATCACCACAGTTCCTGGGAGAGCTCACAATTTCTTACACCCACATTTAAAAGGCGTTTTAGGAGGAACTAGGCTTACATCATGGTGTACCCCAACTGAGGCTGTGCAAAACCTGCTGATGGAGACAAGGGGTTGTAAGACCTGGGTGGTGTGGACCAGCAGGACTTGCGGGTGTACCCAGGCCTGGCTCTGCTGGTCCTGGGCCAGGAAGCTGGTGCTGGGTCATGGAGCTTGGAATAGAAGGTTGGATAAAGGAGAGTTCGAGTATTTGGTAATCATCTACCGGGATCAAGCCCCCTGCTGGGGACCCCAGGATATTGCGCAGACTTGCTGTGAGGGACATCTGGGCAACACTGTCACTGTTCCCCCACTGGCTATTCCACATCTCTCCAGAAAGCTGATTGGCAAGTGGCCGGGGATGAGTAGCTATGGAACAAGGGGCTTTGATTCCTTAGGTGTAGAGAGTGGGAAGTGTACAATTAAGACTTTGAATCGGATCGTCTTCTCCATCCTCGGTACTTGCTCTACTCACAAACATTGACTGATCAAAAATAGAGGCTGCAGGGGCCTCCCTGGTGGCGCAGCGGTTGAGCGCTGCACTGTGGAGCTGTCGGCAGCGGCGATGCGAGTTCGACGCCCGGCCGGGGAGATTCCCACATGGTGCGGCAGACCTCTCCTGCCTCGCCCGCTGCTCCCCTCAGCAGTGTACTTCTGATCTGCCTGTTCTGCTCCCCTCTCTGTCTCTGGTGAACCCTCTCGCCGCCCCACGCCTCTGGTCTGTACCCCAGCTTGCATGTATAAATAAATAAATCTTTAAAAAAAATAGAGGGTGTCCTTGCAAGCATTGTCTGTGCTCACCTTCTCTCTTCCTGATCCTCCTTCACATTTTAGCCCTTTGAGCTCCCACAGGGTCCTCACTCTGGTCCTCTTTTTGTCCAAAAATCCAATTGGGCACTTTTTAGTTCTTAGGTAGTAAGATGAAAACCTTACCTTCATATTAACAATCATTAGACGTGCTTGTAGGGGGAGGGATCAAGACGCAGAAGGGAAGAACACAAGGGATTTTGGTGATGGTGCACGGGTGAGTGGGTGATGGGAATTTTATGGGCACTACACCTGAAAGGAGAAAGCATGCATTCTCCAAAAGGAAGAATGATGTAAAATATGTATAAAAATATTTAAAAAATAAGTGCTTATAGGAAGGAATTTGTCTGCTTGCTATGATTGGCACAGTAATGTCCCCGCCCCAAGATGTCACCCCATAATCCCAGAACATGTGAATATGTTATATTACATAGAGAGAATACAGGTTGTAGGTGGAATTGTGGTTGTTAATCAACAGACCTTGAGGTGCTGCTGTAGCCACTTGTTACCAGAAACATGGGCCTGGACCCCTAGGACAATGTCTTTGAGCTGTGTTGGATCCTATGAGCGGAGCCAGAATCAGGGCCAAATATTGGATTGAATTTGAATGGGTTCAAGCGAATATGGCACAAATGAACTGAGCTGAATCAACTGAGTTGAATTAAACACCCTAAAGGCATCTGTTGAAACCTTGATCCCCAGCATCTCAGAATGTGACCTTATTTGGCTGTCTATAGAGGTGCTGTCTATAGAGGTGTCTATAGAGGTGTCTATAGAGGTGTCTATAGAGGTGCCCAAGTTAAAGCCACCTCCTTAGGGTAGAATCTGGTCCACATCACTGGGCTCCTCATTGTACAAGGAATTTGGACACAGAGAAGGAGTGATATGGAGGGAGGGGCATAGATGTGGAGACTAAGGGAAGAGATGGCCGTCTGCACTTCAAGGAAACCGCCTGCAGCAGGTCCTTTCCTCTCCCGACTCGGGAGAAACCTGCCGCCATCTTGATTTTGACTTTCCAGCCTCCAGAGCTGAGAGAGATGTGTTTTTGTTGTTCAGCGCCCCCAGGCTTGGTGCATTCATGGCAGCCGTAGCAGACTAAAAGAACGCAGAAACCTGCCATGTGTATTCACTTCCAGAAACTTGTGCTCATTCCTGGGGGCAGGAGGGGGCTGAGGCTTCTCAACCCCACGCTGGAAATGAGACAGTACAGGCCCTTTCCTGCTTGTGATCGACTTTTCCTATCAAAGGCCCCACCTTTGTTGATGGTCTTGTGACACCAAGGCCAAGAGGAAAACGTGAAAATGCAGCAGTCCCGGCGGGTGGGAGAAGGTCAGTGAGGAGCGACCCATTGCCATGTGGACTTTCTGAGAAGAGGAATTAAAGGTACATAATTTCATTTTCTCCAGAGACAAGTAATGATTAGAGGGCTCCAACTTCTGGAAAGTAAGACGCTTTTGTGAATGTCTCTGAAGACAAACAAAGTTAAAGAACAGGTTATAAATGGGGCTTGTGCCAGGGACCGTGACTCAGTGACACTGCTGGTATCTGTCACTGTAACCAGATTCCCCGGCCCTGCCTCCCGTTTCCACCATGTTCTCGGGTTCCCAGCATCCCTCTGCTTCAACGCCCTGAAAGGCCAAACATGGGGAAGGAAACGGTGGGGTTTTCTCCTCTTTGTTTCTGATACACTTTGGAAAGTCTTCCCTAGATGAAAGCGAGACCAGAAGTGTTTGTAGGTGCTGACAGGTGGTGGTTCTTCCCCCCACTCATTTGCTGGAGTCCTGTATTGAGGCCTGTTGCTGACATGCCTAAGGGGGCTCAGCCTCAAGGTGACCTTCAGTGCGGCCTTGACCCTTGTTGAAGAGAGTCCTGTTCACAAGGCAGGTTCATTTCCATTCCAGGAAACCCCCACTCCTGTCTTGTCATGCATGCTTTCCTTGGGCAAATCCACTGGGGGCAAAGACCCTGTCTTAAGTTTGTAGCTGGATGTTTGTGCTGAGAAATCCTAAGTTAGAAATGCTTGCTTCGGGAGGCTAAGTGCGTCTTCACAGAAGGTCTCTTCTACCTCCTGTACAGTTGTAGGGGCCGTGGATGGAGCAGGAGGAACGCGAGGGAGAGAGGGCAGAGTGTTCGCATTTGGGAAGAGTGGAAGCCACGTGTTCTTGTAGATTTGAACAGGACAAGGACACAAGGCGGGTGCTCCGAGTTCCAAGATGTGATAAATTACATGGAACGGAAGTTGCCTCAGGACAAGTGAGATTAAAATGAACAGCGGGGGTGGCCTGCAGGGGAAGGTTGCAGCCAGGCAGCACCAGGTCTCGTTCCAAAACCTGAAGCAAGGTTGGGTGCCTCTGTGCAGGTGCGCATGAAGAGGTCCAATAAAAGGAGAACTTCCACTCCTAGTCCCTCAGGGCGCGGCAGCCAGCTCATTCTTACACACTCAGGATGATAAGGAACATATTTCTGAGCAGTAATGAAATAGGGGCGGACAGGGCACAACTGCCCAGGCTCTGAGGCAAGAGCCACCAAAAAGCCCCCAAAGGCCAAATACAACCAAGGCCAGCGCCTGCTGAGAGCACAGGGCACTGTGTGTGGTTCTCACCCGCGCGCACAATTGCAAGGACTTCAGGCTGCAGGAACAACAACAGCAAACATGGGGTTTATTGTACAAATGGGGGAAACAGAGCTCACTGCATCCCCAAGGGGTGGCCGCCTCCCCCAGAACACGTCGGGGATGGCAGCTCTTTGGGAGGTGCTGGGTTAGACCCACACACAGGCCTCTGAGACACCAGGCCCAGAGTCCCTGGGGCTCCTCTCAGGCTACGTCAGAGACAGGACTGGGGCCCCGTCCCTGCAGAGTCCTTCGGCATCTCTCCCTGCTCGGAGGGTGGCTGCTGGACGCTGCTTTTCTTCTCTCTTCCTCAGAGGCCAGGAACGGACTTCTTTATTTTCTCTTCGGAGTCTGGAACGGTCGTCTTTCTTCTCCTGGCGGCTACTGTCCTCGTTGTCGTCTTCTCCTGTTCTTCTCTTTTCCCCCTCCTCAGGTCCCTCCAATCCTGGCTTATCTCCTCTCCCCAGTACCATCCACAAGTCTGATTGGACCATTTTTCAATCCTGAGCTGATTGGACTGACCCATCAGCTCCTAGCACCTGTCTGGTCCGTTCAAAACGGCAGTTACTGGGCAGGAGCAACTGCCATAACTGACTTATGGTGGAGCAGCGGGCCTACCCATCAGCTCCTTGCACCTGATTGGTCCATTCAAAACGGCAGTTACTGGGCAGGAGCAACTGCCACAGCTGCTCTGGAGCAGCAGGGTAAGAGGCCCCACTGCTCCTGCAGGCTCCCACTGCTAAGGCAGCTTGGTTCCGGTAACAGTAAGACACGAGGGGAGGAACAGGAGGTCAGTGTGGACACAGATTTTCTGCCTCACATACCCAGTGGGTGACTCCACCCTGGGGTCAGGACAAAATGTTACAGGGTTTAGGGCAAAGCTGTTGCTGGTGGGACTGGCTAGGTTTTCTGTGACAGGATCAGAGTGGCTAACCACTTACAGAACAGAAAGGGCACTCAGCGCTGACATTTCCAAATGTTTCCCTGGGGTGTTTGTTCACTTAGCGTTGGGAAAAGTCACTGAATCTCTCGGTGCCTCACTTTACTCATTCATTAAAAAAAGAAATAATAGTATTTGCTCTACTTTTCTCCCAGCGTAAATATGAGCATTAAACTTCAACATGGTTTATTGATGGTTTTGAAAAGTTGTTCTAGAATTATAGAAGGACAGGAAGGAGGAAAGCATGGAAGGAAGGAGAGAATGAAGAAGAAAGGGAGGAAGAAGGTAGGAAGGAAAGGGGGAAGAGAGTCTTAGTCTATTTGAGTTGTTGTAATAAAAACACCATAAGTTGAGTGGCTGAGAAAAGGCAAATATAATCTCACCTTTCAAGAGGTTGGATGTCCAAGATCGTGGTACTGGGAGATGTGTGGTCCACTGAGAGACCAGTTCCCAGGTGACTATCTGTCCTCTATGACCTCACAAGGCAGAAGGGGGCATGACTGCTCTCTGAGGTCTCTATCAGAAGGGACTAATCTCACTCATGAAGGCTCTACCCTCAAGAACTAATCACCACCCCACCTCCTGATACCGTCACATTGGCGCTGAAGATGTCAGTATATGAATTTGTGGGGGCAGGGTGCAGGAGACATAGACATCCACAACAAAGGGAGAAAAAAGAAGGAAAGGAAAGATTGAGAAGGAAGGGAAGTTTGTAGGATGAACGGGAAGGAGGAAATGAAGAAAGAAGGGAAGAAAGGAGGGAGGGAGAAGAATAGTCATCGAATCTCATCTTTATTCTGTGTTGTGTTCTGAATTAATTCAGCGCAAGTTGGGTGCTCTGAGGGGGGGATATAGATAGGAACTCTCAGAATCAATTTCTTAAATAGTTAAGTTGGAGAAATGTTGAGCAGCCTAATGCCCACACTTACATCCTGTATGAAAAACTTGGAGTTCCAATCTCTGGAAACTTAATTGCTTTATGAGTCTTCAAGTCCTATGGTTGTGTTGACTACAGCTGCCCTTAAAGATCAGGATTCTCTGTAAAACTGCAGGAGTGTGCAATATACTTCAGCCTTTGGGCACTGACCACTAGCCTGTCACAAAGCCTGGCCGAACACAGCGGCCGTAAGAGGATCTCTTTGAAAGACAAAGATGAACATTAAATTAATCAACCAAAGCTCTGGGGGAAGATGGCCACTAATTTCAAATTTTTCATCTCTGGAAAATCAATTATTATTATGTTTATTGATGTTGTAGTTGTCACTATTTTCAGCCATTTCCCCTGATGACATGGGTTAAAATAAGAACATTGTTATAAAAGAGATCAGACATGCTCGATTCCATCTCTAGACTTCCCATCTCTCAGCTACCTGGGGTTTGGGAGAGAAATCAGGGGTCAAAAGGCAAAGTCTGAGCTTGCTTTTCTTTCTGTGTGTGTCTATAAGATTTTAAATATTGAGCTGAGAGTTGGCTAATGCTTATTATATCCCATGCAGGATTTTGGAGACTTGTGTATGATGTCAGTGCTCCTCTTCCAGTTGGTTGGATGGAACTTTGTTTCTTTCACCCTGTAGATTCTGAGGACCCTCTACTTCAGTATGGGGTGGAGCTCTCTTGTGTCAGCCACACAGAGCAGGACTTCCTACTGATGTGCTTGATCCCCAAAATGGCCCCGACATGCACATGAGCCAGCTAACGCCAGCCTGCCCACCCTTCCAAGCTCAGCTATCCATCCCCTGTTGGGTGACTCTTGTCCTTATTGGAACTCTTGCTGATTTTGATATCTCACAGCTGTGAGCAACACAATTTGGTCAGCAAAATAGCACAATGCAGATCATTTTCTCATTTGCATAAATATTTGCATATGTAAAATATATTGACTGAATATTATAGGATACATATAAATATTTGCCATATGTATGGCCTATATAGAGCAATAGGGGAACCACTCTGGAATTACAGTCCATATTCCATCATGTTCCATTAACTGGAAAAATTGGTAGTCTGTTCATCCATCCATCCATCCATCCATCCATCCATCCATCCATCCATCCATCCATGTGTAGTTCATATATATTATGCAAAACATTCTAGGGAAATACAAAGATGAACGAGGACATTGTCTTCAATGAGAACACAGTCTAATGAGGACATAATATTATAACATTTTAGGTTTAGCCACATGCATTTGTTAATATACCCCAAATCAAAATATAATTTTGAGATTTCCAACCAAATGAATGCTATTATTTGGAAGTTGGAAGTTGGAAGAGGGATCAGATTTTTTTTGTTGTTGGAATCAGGGAAAGAATGCTTTTAAAATTTTAAAATGCAAGATGGAGATGGTACCATGAGAGGCTGAACAATAGCATTTGTAAACCCTATACTAATTTTAGGTATTTAAAAATAATATCCACTTGCTGTAATACATTGAATAACATGGGACCTTAAGAAATAATGAAAGAAGAGAAAATTCCCTTTTCTCCCCTAACCTCACTCCCCAATGGCTGCCATAAATGAACTGTTTGGTATGTGTTCTCCCCACATTTTTGTTTGCCTGTGAAGTGTAAAAATAAGGCACATGGATGAGAGAGAGCGAAGATTTGAGTTAGGGTTATGGTCATGATGAAGGAGAGGAATGATTCTAGAATTACAGTTCACATTCTACTCATTAGGAGAAACTGGTAGTGAAGTAGAAGAAGAAAGTAATTCCCAGTTGCAGTTTAGTGTAAACTACAGTCAACTCTTGATTGTCCGGTGGTGGGACAAGCAAGGTTAAGTGAAAGGAGAGCTGAGACAAGCTTGCATGGCTGATGGACGCTGAGTCGCCGCCTGGGCCAGCGCTGGGTGTGAACACCACCCAGAGTGGAGGTGGAGGCTCAGACAGGGAGGCCAGACAGACCCAACTGGTCTCTCTTCCCTGCTGACTTCCAAGGCATCTCTTCTGCAGTTTGCTTCTGTCTTCCCTGCTTGGAAATTAGCCAACAACTAATGCTCCCACTCAGCTGGAGCAGTCAAGGTTCCCCTGCTCACTGTTTAGCCTTAACTTTGGTGAGTTCAGTCTCACTTGATTAATATTTGACCTCTTGTTGGAGGTAGAATTGATGGGAGTCAGTGGCTGGTGACATACAAGCAGAAAGGAGAGTTAAATATGATGGTGAGATTTCCAACCCAAATGCATGCTCATGTGGTGACACTGAAGTTGGAAGAAGGATCATATATATATATATATATTTTTTTTTTGGTGGAATCATGGGGAAGGAATGCCTTTAAAATTCTAAAATGCAAGATGGAGGTGATATCATGAGGGACTGAGAGCTTGTGCTGGAACTCGGTGGAGAGTTCTTTTGGAACCATCATCACAGGGGAATGGCTAGTGTGGAGAAAGATGAAATCTCCCCTGGAAAAGTGGCCCAGAAATCTAGTGACAGCACCTTGGCGAATAGCAGCATGTGGTTATGGGTAGAAGAAAGAGTGGTCGGAAAGGGTGAGCCCAAGGGCCAGAGAGGATGTAGTCTCAGGAGGAAGTTCTGCTTCGTGGCATTAATTATGCACAGGGAATGTGGGTGGCGATGAGAAACATGTGGGGTTTGTTGGCTGAGGGTGGTCGGTGCCCTCTTGGATGCTGTTCTAGGGCCAGAGGGAAAGCCTGGTGTGTTTCTCCCCAGTTATTTTGTTCTGCCTATAGAACTCCATTTTGTTATGCATGACCATCGTGATAAAATGCCCCTTCCTTTAGGTGGACAGAATTTCCCATTTGATTGTGTTTGAGTTTGGTTTTTGGTTTTATCATTCTTAGATATTCTCATAGTCCTGAAAAGCAAAGTTAGTCCCCAAAAGTCCAACAAATGATGTATTGCTTAACTAGATGTGGTCTGTAGGGAAACAGGAGATGACCAGTGTCAAATCATTGTCCTTTTTTTTTTTTTTGTAACAAAACAGTGATACATGGATTCATAAGAGTGGCCAGTCATTTGATAAGATATACCCTGAGACACTAACCATGTCCCATAACTGGGAGCCTTGCAGAGTGGAAAAAATCTTATCCTTTTCTATAAATGGTAGTGCTAGGAAAAGGAAAGATTGGATGTCCTCATTTTCCTCAGCCAGAACTGGAAAGTTCAGTCATCAAGGTGTGGGATTTTTCCAGGTGGGTCTGATAAATGATTAAAAGGGATAAGGGCAGCTAAGGCTTGTACTTAAGAAGCCCGCACAGTTTCTTCTGGAGGTCTGATGAAATGCTGTGTGCCCACAGAGGGAAGGTTAGCCCACAGAGGTAGTCTCACCTTCAGGTATTCAGGCTGATATAAAAACTGCGCCATCATGAAGTACTGTAACACATCCTGTAATGTGAACTGGCAATATTATACATGGCTGGTAACAATAAAAAGCATAAGGATTTATTTGTTTTGGGTAGAACACATGGGAGCCATGTTGTATCTCAGTGTATACTTATTAGATTTTGGATCCATTTCAGTTGTTTACCACTTAATGGCATTTAAAGGACGTTGCAAAAAAACATTCACAAGTGAAATTTTTCACATGGAAGTCAATTTCAGTGAAAATAGCTTGCTGCATTTAAAATTTGTTTCTTAGATTCTCTATGGGCATATAACTCGCAGAATATAATACATTTGAATTGCAGGTAGTTATAATGGGGAGGGGTGGTAGAATCTTCCTGTAGTCAGTGGTTTTAGATGCAATTGATGCTCACAGAGGTAGGAGGTCACGTAACCGGAGGCCAAAGTTGAGCTCTCTTCACTCTGAGTCCAGTACTCTTCTCAAAGCACTGTGATGCCTCTCTCATGGACACCCTATAGCCCTGGAGTGTTGGAATATAGACTCTCTGTGGACATGTATGGCAGCTCTTGCAAGACAGTACAGCATGCTATTTTTAAATCTTTTTTTAGGGGGGAGAAAATATTAGATCTTCCAAGACAGATACATTACTTTGGAATAACGTCAGGATGTGCCGTTCTCTATTCAGAAAAAGCACATATGGCCTGGAGAAATGAAAGGGCCCTGCCTTCCGCCAGCATGACCAGTCAGCTCACCCTCCCCATTGGGTGGATGTCCCAGCCCCTGGGAGGAGTCACCGAGGGTCCTGGGTGATGTACTGTTTGGGAACGCCTTCTGAAGTAAGATGTGGGATGGGTTGATAGGGTAAGTAGAGCTTGAGTAGATCTCTGGCTCAAGAAATCAGAGTCCATGTGGGAAGCATTCATAGCATGATTCATAACAATCGTGACTTCTTAAAAGTCAAACTCGTAATTAAATAAAGTCACTGATGTAATAAAAAGAGACAAAAGGACTTCCATGACGAACAGTAGTTCCCGGCCTGTCCCCACGCCATTCCTGGTTCTGCCCCTACCCAGCCTCCAAAGCTTTATCTTCAACTGCTTCTATTTATAGTTACTTTAGCTGGTCAAGCCCATATCTCTAACAATAAAATTCCATGCCACTGGTTGTTATCTTCCTTGTCCACCTCTCCTCCCCCATCCTGATACAGCTGTGTTACTATTTTTTCATCTGCTACTATAAAAACTTCCTTCCCATATACATGCATCTCAACCTATGTCATATGCAAAGGTGTACTCCACATAAATTAGAAACCTAAACATTAAAGGTAACACCGTAAAAATAATAGCAGAAAGTACCCTTCTGCCTTAAGGATAGGAGAAGACTTCTTAGGTAAGACCTCAGAATCATAACAGAACTTAAAAATGTGGTAGGTTTTACTCCTTCAAACTTAAGTATCCAATTCATTGTCGACTCTCAGAGAGATAGTGTCAGGTGGCAGAGTGGGAGAAGACATTTGTGAGATCTAATCCTGAAAGGTTTATGTAGGACAATCAAGGAATGCATCCATATTAACATGAAGGAGTCAGAGAAACCAAGATAAATGGGTATGGTAAATCAATTCAGAGGAGGGCAGACCTGAGTAACTCACACATATATTAATAAACATTCCAACTGATTAGGAAGCAGAGAATGAAAGTTAAGAGAACAGTCAGGTCTACCTATGTGGCAGGCAGGCAAAATAAGAAATTGAGAGAGCTGTTGTGGGCTGGGTTCTTCAGGAGCAGACAGCGCGACGGAGTTTGGATTAAGATGTTTGTTGGCGATCAATGCCGGAGACAGGGGTGGGGAGGGGGAGAGCGGGCAGAGGAAGCTGATGAGAGGCGGTGCAGGCAGGGCAAAGCCTCGGCTCTCCCAGCCAGGACTCTGGAATGGAAATTACCCTTCAGGGTCGCTGGCACGCGGCTGAAAGAGCTGGCCCTTTACATCCCCAAATGCCAGCCATTCTGGGAAGGGGGAGGCCTGGGGCCAGGTCTTTATCTGTGTTTGGCCTTGGTCAGATAATGAACTCCGGAGGTTACAGACTGTGTTTTGCAGCTGAAGCAGAGCCTGCAGAGCTGAGGGCAGACATGGCCACACCTCCTGACGCCGAGCAGCAAGCCCTTCTTTGAAGATCTGGGCCGTGCACCTCTGTGTTGATGCTAAGTGCGTGCAGCTTGCTCCTGAGGGAAGTGTTGGCAATAGAAATAAGCCACATGAAGCCACTTTTAAAAGGAACAGGCAGTCTTTAGTCAGGTTAAGTGGGTATGTTTTTGTGTTTCCTATAATCCAGAAATTCCACTCTTGGTGATAAGTATCAGAGAAATTCTCGTAAAGGCCCGTAAATGGACATGCAAAGCATGGTTCTTGCCTCAGTGTCTGTGCTGGAGTTGAGCACATCTGAGGGATTTGTTACTGGGGGAATGCATAAGTAAATCAGGGAATGCAAGGCGGAAGCTGAGCTAAGCATGAATATGCAGAGTGAATAGATTTTTAAAACAGTGCTGAGTGAAGAAAGTGGGAGCACAGTGTCATCTCTGACCGTTTATATCTATTGATAAGATGGAATTCTCAAGGATACATGTACTAGTTAAGTACGATGGAATGGCTGCTCCTGGTGGGGGAGAGGTGGTTATAGGAATGGGAATATAAGGCTATCAATCAATCAATCAATCAATCAGTCAATCCATAACCAACTCAGAAGAGAGTGTGCTACTCAATGGCAGTGCACCATTAACTAGTGGCACTAGTCACTCTGTGCGGCTGAGTTCCAAAGGGGTAGATTATTCCTGGCCTTGAGGCACGGGCCAGTCTCTGCTGCTGATGCCAGGGTTGTTTGGTCAGTGGTCTGACCACCAATGGTCACGTGGTTCCTCTTTATACCAACTCTAGGCCCCTTCAGTCCCTTGATCTGTTCGTGAGTGAGGCTTATGGGAACTTACAGATCTTTCTACCCCTTTTTGCACATGCTGTGGTTGTGTGCGCTGAGAACTATTTCAGACCTGCCAGACCCCCTCTGCCATTTTTGTCTTACTGGGATCACCTCATGATGCCTTTGAGAATCCCACAGATCTTCTCCCAGAATCCCAAATAGGAATTGGGACACAGCTTCTATTCTTTTTAGGTCCCCCTAAACTAGTATTTCTATTATTTTTATCTCTCCTACCTCAAAGCCTTTTGGTTAGGAACTGGTCCTGTTCTGGGACCTGGGCAGGACTCTAACTCTGTCCTGTTCCCTGTGAATCCCCTACCCCCCACCCTGGCAAATCTGGAACACATTTCTCTTTCTGGTGTAATAAGAATGACTCTCATCTCTTTGTCTCCCCCCTAATTTTTGTCTCATTCTCCCTGGTGCCTCCCAGCTCTAGACTTTCCAGAATGAACCTGTTCAGAAGTGTTCTACTTTCATATAAAAGCAATACATGATAGTTGAGAAAATTTCAAATACACCATAAAGGACAAAAATGAAAACAGACAGATACATAAAATCTTAGCAGCCCCCCCAAAAAAACACTTGTCAAAATTATAGTGTAATTATCTAATAGTCTTCATTCTGGGAACCTGATTTATATCCTTTCTGGAAACTTTGATTATATACTCAAAAATGTATTGTGTTTGTAATATGCCATCTGCATTTCCTCCCATGCGTGGGACATACTTCATTAAATCCTGTCCATCCTTTTAGAACGTGGTTTGGCTCCGTTGCTTTTCCCCACTAAAATCAACAAAATAATGGACAAACGTGATCGTAAAACCTTCATTCCAGATTATTTCATTAGACTGAGAAGTTGAATCACTGAGTCAAAGGATATAAATATTTTTTAAGTCTTTTATTTTGCTGAATTATTTTGGGGAAAGGTTAAGTCAGTCTTATAAGCATGTATAAGGTTTATATGCAGATCAGAACATTTTAGCCCGTCCTCACTAGCATTTGCCAAACAGCTTTCTCGCTTCATGAAAGGATTATGAAAATGCTGGGCTTGAAAGACTCCAGAATTAAGAAATAAAGTGTCCAAGTCCTAACAGATTTATCTCCCCCTAAGTTTATTATTTGGGGGGCACTGACACTGTCTGGAGATTGACAGTCTTCTGGATTCCATTTATTCTGTAGCTGTGTGTTGGGGACCAGCCAGCTTGGCAGTAAGTTGGCAATGCTTAATAAGATTGTTCTCCATGATTGAAACAAATGACTCTCTTTTTGTCATCAGGAATGGAACCTTTATGCATTTGTTTTAGTAATACAAGATCTGACATCATTAATAATCTGAGCTTCCAACTTGTGCTTATTGAATACAGTAGATGAATGAAAAATTTAATTTTTTAGTAGATCATAAAAGACGTGCCAATAGGTCAAGAATAATTTAGGCAGAGTACCCCTGACGCACGAGACATTGCATTGTCTCCACTTCTTGTCGGGCAGGCATGCACCTGCTGATGTCATTCTCGGTGAATCCTCTCAGTGCCAGAGAGTAACAGTCAAACACTGGCAGCTTCATCTCTCCAACCTTCTCCCCCTACTCTCCACTGTGGACCTGCTTTGCCAGCTGAGCCAATCTGCACACCTGCTCCCCTCCGGCCCAGGAGTCACAAGTCTCACCTTCACGCTTTTTGTCTGGTTCCTGCAGTGGCTCATGTGAAGAGCACCCCGCCTTCTCGGGCAGTCTGCTACTCCTCTCTTCCCAAGACCTCAGCTAGAGTTCACTCCCTGGTGTCGTTTCTTAGGTCGCTCCCTCAGACCTAGCACTTACCGGTTGAGTTTATAGCATTTTGCTTTTCATGTGACGTGGCTCTGTGTGGCTTCTCCAGGACCTTTGTCTGTGCGTCCTCGGTGCTGGACAGGCGATCCACTGGAGACCACAGGCTGTGACTCTGTACGTTCCTGAAGACTCTTTGCCTTTGATCCCATCAGCCGGGACAGTTGGAGCCTCATAGGTCCTTGAGTCTGACATCGCCACTGCGGGCTTGACAAGGCAAGCTAGACCTGTGCCCATCTGAGCACGTGACCTGGGCGCAGAAGCCGCTGCCCAGGGGTTGTTTAAGATCAATGCCCAGTTCTGCCTTTGTTTACAAGTGAGGGCACTTTGTTGTGCTTCCAGCAGCAGTGGGCCTTGGCGTGCCCGTGTGGGAACTTGGAGGTGCTCCCAGCAGCAGTGGGCCTTGGGGTGCCCGTGTGGGAACTTTGAGGTGCTCCCAGGAGCGGTAGGTCTTGGGGTGCCCATGTGGGAACTTTGGGGTGCCCCCAGTAGCAGTGAGCCTTGGGGTGCCCATGTGGGAACTTTGGGGTGCTCCCAGCAGCGGTAGGTATTGGGGTGCCCATGTGTGCTCTCTGTAGTGACCCCTCTGGCCGTGACCTCTGGAGCCTCCCAGTGTGGCCTCCGGTGCCTGTGTGAGTCCTCTGTGGCCCCATCCCACTGGGAAGGGCTCTGGGCATGGAGAAGGGGGGGCGGGGACAGGGAAGGAGCAAGAACAACAGTCTGACATGCAGTTGATTTTGACTCGGAAGGAAGATTCTGGAAAATGTATTGAACAGACACCTTTGCCCACTGTTCCTGAAGAACACATATTTCACAGTGTCAGGATGAAAAAGCAATTCAATAATTGTGAGTAATGATTGCAGAAAGGTGGTCAAATGATATCACTCTGCTTCCTTTCATTATCCATGGCGACATTTATTGACCCCTAAGGAATTTTTTTTTTTTGAAATGTACCATGGAATTCTACCATCTCCATATATTCAAGACTAATAAAAGCAAGTCTAGTGGATTTTCCTATTTTCTGTCATGCAGAAGTGTGTTGGGCACAAAGCAATATCTCTGTAGCACCTCAAGGAACAAACCCTTCTCAGGTTCCAACCCTGCTCCTCCCTTTAGAAATACCCACAGGAGCAGCTCTGTCCTTGCCACCAATGCCCTCTTCCCTTTGGCCACAGGGAAGCTGAGACCATGTTTTCAGGCCACTGCTAACAAGCGCAAAGAGTTGTGGGTTTTGTGTTTCTATTCCTCTCAGGCTTTCCATTGACTTGCCCCCATGACATGTTTAGTTCTTTATATTTTACTCTTGTTTATATTTATTTATTCTAAATTAACCTTGTTATTTTGAGAGAACTGTGGATTGGCATGCAGTTGTAGCAAACAATACAGACAGATTCACTGTACCCTTTATCCAGTTTCCCCTAATGACATCAACCTATGTAACTATTGCAATATATCACAGCCCGGACATTGACATTGATGCAGTCTACCAGCTTTATTCAGATTGATTCTATTTTTATAAGCTTTCCCAAATCATGTGTGGAAAGGGATAAGGTATAAGTTAACAAATATAAACATTCATTAATTAACATATAGAGAAGGTAGTTATAATGTACCTAATGACTACCAAATACTTTTTTTTAAGATAAAAGCCTTTTTATTTTTGGAATAAAAATATATGCTGACCCCCAGCTTCCAAGATCTAAAGATAGACCAGCATCCTGTGCGATGGGATGGTGACCGTGACCTTGATTAGACCTGCTGTCTGTCAATGGAGAGTCTAGACTTGGGTGAGAGGAGCTTGGATTGGAACTGATCACATCCATTCTGCCAGGTGCTGCCCCCAGGCTGGGAGATACTCCTTGTGGCAGTTGTAGGAGTGGCAGTTTGAGGTTATTTTGTTTTGTAATTAAGAGGTTATTTTGTTTGTAATTAAGAGAGCTGATGCAATGTGGAAATCTATTTTTTTAAAAAGATTTATTTATTTATGCATACAAGCTGGGGTACAGGCCAGAGGTGTGGGGCGGTGAGAGGGTTCACCAGAGACAGAGCGGGGAGCAGAACAGGCAGATCAGAAGTACACTGCTGAGGGGAACAGCGGGCGAGGCGGGAGAGGTCTGCGGCGCCACGTGGGAATCTCCCCAGCTGGGCGTTGAACTTGTGTCGCCGCTGCCGACAGCTCCACAGCACAGCGCTTAACCACTGTGCCACCAGGGAGGCCCGCAATGTGGAAATCTAATACAAATGCGACAGTAACTTTGCTTGGAAGGACATAGAGGTTTGCTTGAAAGTTAAATCATATGTGGATTAGAATTAATTGGTATAAAGACTCTGGAAATCAAGACTTGAAAAATAGAAGGTTTGTGTCGGGATCCTATGATCTTGGCTGTTTTCAAGACTCCACTTCTTGCTAAACTTCTCCCAGACGTGGCATGCTCAGGGAAGATGAGCTCGAGGGAGCAGCCATGCTAGGGGCAAGGCAAACGTAGTGATTCCACTTGCTTTTGCTAGTGAGTGGTTTAGGGTCTGGTCTGCGGCTCAATTCTGCTCAAGATGGCACAAAGACAAGTGATTCTAGGACCAGTTTTGCTCTCTGGCTTTAGAAAAGGTAGGTGCAGCCAATTGGCCTGCCACTTCTACCTGAACTGAAAACCTTTGCAGGAAGATGTGATGATGCTGGCCTCGCGGCCATCAGCCTGGTGAGAACTGCAGGGTGGAAGGACATGACTCCCGGGTGCTTGATCAATGGCATCATGGGGCTGCTCTCCTACACCCGGGCAGCCTCCCTAGCCACCTTGCTAAGTGAGTAATCCATGTATATATCTCTAGGGTGCATTGGGAGTAGCCAAATACATTCTAGTTAGTAACATGAATTTAGTTCTTTTTTTAAGATTTATTTATTTATACATACAAGCTGGGGTACAGGCCAGAGGCGTGGGGCGGCGAGAGGGTTCACCAGAGACAGAGTGGGGAGCAGAACAGGCAGATCAGAAATACACTGCTGAGGGGAGCAGCGGGCGAGGCAGGAGGGGTCTGCCGCACCATGTGGGATTCTCCCCGGCCGGGCGTCGAACTTGCATTGCGCGCTGCCCACAGCTCCACAGTGCAGCGCTCAACCGCCGCGCCACCAGGGAGGCCCACATGCATTTAGTTTTAAAATCGGGATTCTCAGCTGGAAGCATCCTAAAGTTAAGCGGGCCACACCTCTTTCACATGCTTTAAAAGAATCTTGATGTGGAGTGTGCAGTGGAGGTGATAGAGCTGTGAGTTACCCCCTAGGCCACCGGGGAGGTCCCCTGTTTTATCTTCTTAACTTTGCAAGGTGCTACTGCCTGCCCAGGCATTAGACCAGTAAACTGAGGTCCAGAGAGGCTGAGTAACTTGCACACAGTTAGAGGTAGAGCACGGACGAGCTGGAGGAATCCTGGGTTGGCCTAAGGGTGACCTTGTTCAGCATCACACTGTCCTTTCTATCCAGCTTGTCCTTGTTTCTTGGGAACAGAAGGTGCACATGGCTGAGAGACAAGGAGTGTTGATGCAGAATCCCTAGGTGTGAACGTTCCTGAGTAGCTGGGTGACTGCTGACAAGTCAGATAAAGTCTCTGTTCAGGCGTGAAAACAAGGCTTGTCAGGAGAAGCTGCGAGAAGTCATTCTGGAAAAGTCCTTTGGGAGAAGACATACAGAATGTTAATGTTAATGCTCAGTATAGAATATTATTAGACACACCACACACCACTAAGTGATTTAGAAAGAAATGAAATTCAAGAGGAATAGACTTAAATAGTGTTGTTGAAATGTGTAACAAGAAGAAATAAGGAAGTGGATCTTGGGGTGGGCTGGGGTGGAATCTTCTCTACTTGAGGTGTCTTTGATGGGTGTTTGGGCCTGAAGGAAATGATACGGTTACTGTGAAGTGGTGGATGGGGAGGGGACTGAAGAAATCCCAAGATATTGTGCATCCCAAACTCTAAAAGAGCAAGGGCAAAGGGCAGAGGGGTCACAGGGCAGCGATGAAGGGCGCCCAAGAGAATAAATCTGTCTGGGATGATTGAACACCAGGGACATGCTTTGACAGAATCTAACCTTCTCACGTCTGTCTGCAGCAGTGGCTGAAGCTCACTCACCCTGCGAGCCTTCGGGGAGCAGTGGGGTGAGCAGCTGGAGGCCTTGCCAGATGCAAACAATAAGGGGTTGCCCGATGTGCTATTACCTGAGCAACAGCAAGTTGTAAGGGTTTTGAGAAGAAGGAGATCTTCATGGAGGCTGGCACCCAGGGGACACAGATGGAGGGACCCCCAGATAGAAGGACCCCCAGACGCCTTGGCTCACAGAGGCACCTCTCTCAGCCCCATTGCCAAGCCATATGGAGTGGGAGGGAAATGGGTCCCTCTTAGTCTCGGAGTCAGCAAAGAAAATTCTCTCATTAAGGGACGTTGGTCTCTTTCAAGCCTAAGAATTAAAAGTTCCTTTTTCAAGAGCAGATTGCTAACAGGCGGCACATGCACCAGAGAGCTGAGGCCTGGGCGGGCAGTGAAGGTCACGATTCGCGCCAGACAGAGGCTTGGGTCAACCTGGTGGGGTTTGGGGTGGTCTCATGCCTGGGCTAACTGTCAACTTTTCCACCAACAAGATGGGAGAGTCCGCAGGAGAAGGGCACGGGCTCTGACTTGGGTTGACTCACCACCTGGAGGGACCAACAGAGAATGAACCAATATGGTAGGTAAGAGCTGTGACCCAAGGTCACCAAGAGCAGGGGCCTGGTGTGGGGAGGTCGAGGGCACTTTCTGCATCAGGATGGAGGAGTGTGAGTCCCGTGTATCGTGGAGATGTCCCTGAGCCCCATATCTGTTCCCTCCCTCTGAGAACGGAAGGTTGTGACCTCTGGCTTCTCCTGCTGCCCAGGAGATACTTATTGCAAAGTGAAATCTCCATAACTACTTAGAAGACAGGAGCCAGCGGAGGCTGTCTGCTGTGTACAGGGGACAAACATGCTAACAAAACCCCCAACTTTGCGATAAGTGCTTCACCTTCCTTGGGTACAGGATGCCAGCCCCCTGACACACCAAGCTCAGCCTCTTCTAGAAAACACTGTTGAAAAATAGATGATTGGATCCAGAAGATGTGGTACATATGCACAATGGAATACTATTCAGCATGGAAAGAAGATAAACACATGCAATTTGCAGCGACATGGATGGAATTAGAGGGGATCATACTCAGTGAAATAAGCCAGAAAGAAAGAGAAAAATGTCGAATGGTTTCACTTATAACAGGACTATAGGGAGGCCGGGTGGGAGAGAGACACTCAGCGG
>PVIJ01013873.1:0-43298 GCA_004024925.1 Scalopus aquaticus
GGTATGGAAGCAACCCAGATGTCCAAAAATAGATGACTGGATCAAGAAGATGTGGTACATATACACAATGGAATACTATTCAGCATGGAAAGAAGATAAACACATGCAATTTGCAGCGACATGGATGGAATTAGAGGGGATCATACTCAGTGAAATAAGCCAGAAAGAAAGAGAAAAATATCAAATGGTTTCACTTATAGCAGGACTATAGGGAGGCCGGGTGGGACAGAGACAATCAGTGTGGGGGTGGGGGAGGAGGGAGGAGGAGGGAGGGAAGGAAAAGGGCACAAAATGGAATAGAAAAGAACACAAGGGACCATGGAGATGGATCACGGTTGAATTGATGGTGGGCTACCCAAGGGGAATATAAAATGTAAAAGACATAAATAACAATAAAAATATATATTTAAAAAAAAAGAAAAAGGATACTAACAGGCCAATTATAAATTAAGAAATGCAATCATATGAAACGTGTGAAAAATACCCAAATGCACCAAAGTAGCCTAAGAAATGTAAATAAAGACAAGCTCACCGTGGAGTGCAGATCGCTTTCGTCTATCTGGAGAACTGTTTCATAATATTGAAGTTTTGGGGCTCCCTGATGGTGCAAGGGGTTAAGTCTCAGCACTATCAAGCTATCAGCAGCCAATGCAGTATAAGTTCGATCCCCCACCAGGAATCTGCCCCCATAGCTCAGCAGGCCTCTTCTGCCTTGCCCGCTGCTCCCCTCAACAGTGTATGTCAGTCAATCTGCCTGTCTGCTCCCCACTCTGTCTCTGGTGAATCCTCTCACCCCCTGTACCTCTGGCCTACACCCCAGCTCTTGTATGCATAAATAAATCTTTTAAAATAATAATAATATTAAAGTTTTAACTGAGGAAATATTGCTACTCGAATGTTTTACTTTTAGGGTTTTATCTTAAGAAGATATTTACACAAAGAACAATGACAGAAGTCAAGGTTACTGATCCAAATGTATGTCTATAAAAGCCAACATATTTAACAACTAAAATTTCTATTAATTAAACATTGATCATATAAATTATGGTAAAATCATGTAACAAAACCATCAAGTCATCAAGTGATGGCTGACACCAAAACATGTCCATTACATAGTGTTTATAAGGAAAAGTCAGTATTATAGCTTTTATGTAAAACTGTATGTATATTCAATATGTGTAAGCTTGCAAAGTACTATATTTAGAAGCGTGTTCATTAAGATATTAATGACATTTCTTTTGGAAATGTAATTAGGTTAGGTTTTCTTCTTTACCCTTTTTAGTTATGTTCCTCTGTTTTGTATTGAGTATAATTTTATAATTCAAAAAATAATAAAGTTATTATTTTGAAAAGATCAATACTGACAAACACATCCACTACCGCTCCTAACCTTTTCTTTCTAAACTAAACCCAACTCTTCCAATATTTTTTCAAATGAAATGAACTGGAGTCCCTCCTTCTCTCTTTAGAAGCCCATCCCCCCACCCAAGTTATCAGATCCCCTTAAAGGACAATAGCCAGAATGGAACAGTGATGCAGATCTGGTGTCACCAGGCCAGAGTAGAATGACACCCTTCCAAACAGAACACAGCCAGCACTGTGGCTAGCTTGGATGGCACTACCCCTCTGCTGACTGACGCAAACTTCCTGGTCTTTTTCACACGTGGTTGCTTATGAAGCCACTGGAACTGACATCTCTCTTTGCTGACATTTCAAAGGGCTGCACTGGGCTCATCTTCTGAGCTAGAAGAGCTTCACAGCACCAGTCACACAATCAGGTGTTCTCTAGGCAACTGAGAACTCTGAAGGAATGTGGTCACAGGCCATAAGGACAAGCTGAGCTGGCTTCCTCTAGCTGCTTGCTCTATGCAGTGGTAGATGGAAAGGTCTGCCCCTCAAGTCAAAAGCATCTACTTTCTCTATTCCATTATCAGTAGGAATGTACATTGGCACAGAGTTTCTGAAAGGCCACCGGTGGATATTTATATGAACATTAAATGCAAATGACCTTTGGCAAAATTATACTTAATATATTTTTATGTGCTCTTATATAATTTGAATTTAATTATGAGCTCCTAGAAGTGTCATATGTTATATTTTTTCATCATTCATCACAGCAGTGTTAAACATGAAAATTGGAAGCAAACAAAATACTAAAATAATGAGGGATCAGATATCGATGGTCTTTTTACAATAGAATGTAGACATTGCAAATGATGAAGCAATACCACGATTATTATCACAGATATTAATAATATATTAAGTGAAAAATAGTGTGATTAGTTCAATTTCTTTTGAAGAAAAAAAAGATAGGAAAAGAGAAATGTTTGGAAAGGCATGTTTCAAAGTTGTGAGTGATTATCTCTGAATAGTGAACCAACAAGTGACTTACACTGTCTTATGTTTTTCCACAGTGCCTCAATTTTTTTAGTAGTAGCAGGTGTCATTTTTAAAAACTAGAAAATCAGAAATACTCACATACAGATTCTTAAAGCATATGCTTCTCTACTTTTGTGTAAATGAAGGTTTGTACGTGAAGCCCCACTTACTCTTACATTCTTTTATCAACTTTTATTGTAAAGAGACTGTAAACGCCTGGGGTTTTGCAGACTGGAAAGTCTTCATTGCAACCATTTAAATTTGCCAACAGGTTAAGTCTCAGCACTATCACTGTGATAGCCTGAGTTTGATCCCCAGCCAGGGAGCTTCCCACAAGGCACAGCAGACCTCTCCTGCCTCACCTGCTGCTCCCCTCAGCAGTGTATTTCAGCAGATCTGCCTGTTCTGCTCCCCACTCTGTCTCTGGTGAATCCTCTAACCACCCCCCACCTCTGGCCTACACCCCATTTCTTCTACGCAAAAAAATTTAAAAATAAAAAATAAATCTGCCAATGTTCTAGACATTAGGTCAACAAATGAGTCTGGTTGTGTTCCATCAAAACTTCATTTCTAAAAGCAGGTGGTAGGCTGGGCGGGGTAGTGGACAGTAGCTTGCCAACCTTCTGCTCTAAAGCAAGAGCCGGTTTTCCTTTTCCTACTTGGTGTTTGTGATCTGTTGCTGATACCTTGTATCAGTTCATTTGGGCTGCATAACAAATCATTCCAAAATTAGCAGCTCAAAACAGCAGTCATCTAATTGAGAGTCTCAGGGTCAGGAGCTGGACTGAGATCAGCTGGGACAGCTCAGCTCCGTTCCATCTGGGATCAAGCGGGCCCACATTTGTCTGAGGTCAGCTGGCCATCCACAGCCTCACACGTCCCTGGCTGACTGTCAGCAGGGGTGATGGAAGGAACCCGCCATGTGTCTCGTCATCTAGCAGGTCGCCAGGCTTATTCATATGGTGCTGGTTGCAGTGTCACCAGAAGCAGCAGGAGAGGGCTGTGCCTAATCCGAATTGCTTCCCAAGCCTCTGCCTGCATCACCTTTGTTAGTATCTTACTGACCCAACAAGTTACATGGCCAAGCCGCCAGATTCTGGGACTGGAGATCGCACATACAGAGTGGGGACTATTTTGCGGTCATTTTTTCAATAACCTTGAACTCCCTCAACAATGTCACCTCTGGTTCTGTCTCCTTCCAGACAACTTTCCAGGCATCTCCCATACCCTCTGCTGTCACTCAGAGGCCTTCTCCACCTCTCCTTAGGTGAGCCCAGTCCTGTCTTTTGGCTAAGAAGCACAATCTCAATGCATTTTTTCAGATACACAATCATAATTCTTCAGCTCACCTGCAGTCAACTCTTACTCGTTCTGGAAAAGGAAATGAGCAGCTATTTATAAAACTGCTCAAAATATTTCTCTGACTTCTCTCTTTAAAACTCCTGTTTCCATCACTAGCCTGCATCACTTCCCATTCACTGAATTATCCCTGCTCCCCATGTGTTCATTTTCAGGACTTTGAAAACTAAAGATTGTTAAACTAGGACAGTTCCCATGGTGACACATTGGTCTCTTTGATCCTCTTCACTCACATGGTGAGTGAACCACCCAGCCAGCTGAAGCTCATTATGTTCGTCTCTGGGAAGAGAGATCACGCCTTCCTCATTCATCCTCCCTCCCCCAACAGCATATACAGCCCCCTGGCAACCTTTAAAAGAAAAGACTTTTGCATCCTATTCAACCACCGTCATTGATGAAGAAACTGAGTGACAGTTGAGAGGTAGAGGAAGAGCACTAAAAGCAGAGTCAGAAGGCCCAATGGACCGGACCAGAGCCAGCCTCCACCACCACTGTTGGTGTGACCTGAGACAAGCAATTTTCATTTTCTCATGTGAAAGCACTGAGCGTAATATACAGAACAAACAGCATGCTCAATAAATGTGTGTGCATTCATGTTTGCCCACGGGTGTGTGCAGAAGGGGCCACCAAGAGTTGGGAGCTCAGTAAGACCCAGGGTGCCAGCAGGAAACTCACAAAAGGGTGGTGAGTAAAAGCTTACAGTCCAAGGCTTCTACTTTTTAATTCTCAATAAACGGATGATGTGGAGGGTTGTGGGGAGAATGCCACTTTTGCGCTAACTAAGGAGATACACAACAATGGTGACCTTCAAGATTCATTTTGGGGGACCTCCCCGGTGGTGCAGTTAAATCTCAGCACTATGAAGCTAGCCACAGCCACTGCAGCACAAGTTCGATCCCCAGCCAGGGAGCTGACCCACATGGCACAGCAGACCTCTCCTGTCTCACCCGCTGCTCCCCTCAGCAGTGTATTTCAGTCAATCTACCTGTTCCGCTCCCCACTGTCTCTGGTGAATCCTCTTACTCCCTGCACCTCTGGCCTATACCCCAGCTCTTGTATGCATAAATAAATAACTCTTTAAAAAAATTAAAGATTCATTTTTGTCAACCAGGCCATCCCTATTCAGCCCAAAGTCCTAACTTCTTTCCCATAGAAGAAAGTCCCCAATATCAGTCCATTATCAGAGAGGCTTCCAGCATCCCAGTCTCACTAGGCAATATCTCAAAAATTGTTTGGAAACTTCAGTTCATCCAAGGAGCAGAGAGAACTGGTAATGAGATTATAGAGTCATAAATGGCAGCTGCTTTGGCACGACAACCCCTAAACAGAGAGTAAGTGCAACGAGCAAAGCCACATATCTTTTCTGAGAAATAAAGGTAATTTCATTTTGGCTCATATCACTGGGTTGTTTATTTTCATTCTTAAAAAATGACAACAGAAAATTGAAAAAAAAACAAGAGTTTAGCATGGATTGCAAATATAATGTGTTAGGTGAGTGACCATGAGTAAATTAGTTTAAACTTCCTGCACCTTAGATTTTATCTATAAAATTAGCGTAATTATCCTTATAATCTGATAGCATATCAACATCTAGTAGAGAATACTCACTCCAAAAATAAACAAATAATTGGAAAATATACGCTATGATACTTGGTTTTTTGTACCCCGCAAAAGTGATCTTCAGTAGAGAGAAAATTTTTGCACCTAAAACATGCCGGGTGCTTCCTATGCAGAAACTGTCATCTCCGTCTCTATGGTTCTGCAGTTTTATAGACCAGGAATCTGAAACTCAGAAAACTTAGGCAACGGGACCAAGAGCCTAGCGCTACCACACACGGGTGCTCCAATGCCAAAGCTAACACTCCTCCTCAGTCGTCTACTGCTCACCAAGTCACAAGCCCAGACCCCCACTGAGACACAAACGTGGCTGGAGGTCCCCAGAGAAGGGGACCTGGCCCGACCAGTGGACGTTATCTGCTAGGAGCCCTGGGGAGTTGTGTTCAGCCTGACTTCATGCACGGTCTGAACCAATGAGCAGGAAGAGGGTGTATCTCTGGCTCTGATGAAGTTCGCAGATGCTGGAGACATGCTGTAAACACCCGTGGGTGTGGGTGAGCAGAGGGCGGGGGATCAGCAGAGGAGCTGCTGCAGCAGCTCAGAGCAGGCAGAAATGTGGGCAAGGGGTAATGAAAGGAAACCCCATGCACGGGGGCCGATTTGGAAATAGAGAGCAGCCCAGACTCTCTCTGAATAAGAGGCAAGGGTCTGTGGAGGCAATTGTGCCCCTATGCCAGAGGGACTACGCCCAGGAAAGGCAATGCAGAAACCTGGGGCTTGGAGCTGGAGGTCTCATGCAGCAGCAAGTACGCCCACTGATGCACACGTCTTCGGGGAGGGTCTGAGGCTACACTTGGTCTTGCTTGCCAAATAATAGTGTGATTAACATTCATTAATTTGAATCCTGACTCCCCCACTTACTAACTGGGTGACTTAGCAAATCACTAACAACTTTTAGCTCTAGTTTCTCACCTGCAAAATGGGTACAATAATTAGTATTTTCTGCATAGAGTCCTGTATAAGGATTAAGTGATATAATACGTTTTAAAAAATAAAATTCTTGGCATGGTGCTTAACCCAAGCTGAAACCTTAAAGAAGGAGTAGCTGCTAATGTTATTAAGCCTCATTAACTTGCCCGGGTGCCAGGCTCGACATCATCTGGGTGCTGGCAGGAAACAAATGACACACTCATCCGAGATACTGAAAATAAATTATCAAAGGGACCATTTGTTGAGATAGTATAAGGATTAAAAGAAATCACAAAAGATTTTGAGACTTCTGGCTACTGACAACATTGGGAACCTAATTCCTCCATCCCCAGCCTTTGCTGAAGGCTGAAGCTTCAAGAGACCGGTCCCACCTACGGGTACTGAGGCAGGAGCATGGAGTAGGGGATGGGGGCTATTGGCCAGAACCAAGATAAAGCAGGTGGGTGGGAGGGGAGCCTCTTTCTACCCCATGTGCTCCTCAATCTTCTGCCATTATGTGCCCCTCAATCTTCTGCCACTACTTCCCATTGGCTGATCCCCAAGGAAAGGGGGGCAAGAGTGCTTTCATTGTCAGTCTTAGGGCAAACATGGCAGAGGATGGTAGAGCACAGAGGGGTGTGGGAGGAACAAACAGAACAGCCCCTGCCTCCCAAATTTATTTATTAGTCTCACTAATCCTAATAAAGTTGGTGCCATGATCTTCCTTTTCCAGATGAGGGAACCTGGCACAGAAAGGGGCAGCGACTCATTCAGAAATCCAGCCCAGAAAATAGTGGCGCCTTCCCTGGAAGCCAAACCCAACCGACTCACAGACACGCCGATAATCCAGTGGATAGATGTGGCGGCCCCTTGCCCATAGGAAGTGGGTGGGAGAGTTTTCCCACATGAAACCCAAAGGTGGTACAGAATTTTAAATCCTCTGGGGCTAAGGAGTGGTCTGAAAAAACAGGCAGGATGTGAAAAGCAGAGCCCGATGCACCGGTCCAGGTTAGGAGTTCATGTATCCCCTCAACAGACACGTCCTTGAATATTGCCAGTGGGCCTGTGGGACTGGAACAGAGATGACAGCTAGTAGGCACAGCCCGCACTGACACAGCACTGCCAGAATGATTCCAAGTACTTGATGTGTTTACTCAGCTTAATAATAGATTTAATTCACTTAATCATCTTTACCTCATTTACTCAAACAAGGATGTTACCCTCGAAAAACTGACACAGTATAGAACAAGAGACTTATTTACCGGTGATTTCAGCAATGAGATAGTTGCTAATCAGAGGCGCAACCAGATGGGCTAGAGCAGAGTCAGCCAGTGTGCTAGAGGTGGCTCTACCAGCTTAACCCAGAGCTGACTCTAAGTAGTCAAAGACTTCCCAGACTGACTTGAAGCTGGTCACTGTGTACGTCAATCCATCAGTAAAATTTGGGGCCTTTTAAAAGGACTATTTATCAGCACACCATTGCCCAGAGGGCTACCCTGAGGAGGAAGTGTTTGTGGCAGACTTACTTGTAAGAAGATGGAAAAGCACCCAGCCTCCTCTCCTTCCACTTCCTTCCCACACTAAGCGCAACCCACCCCCAATTCCTATAGGCTGCTCTTCCCTTTCCCCCCTGCAGGGAAGATGTTTTTCTCTCATCCACCAGATAAGTTCTTACTCCTGGTGATTCTCTTTGCAGATTCTGTAAGTGCAAACACCTGCCCAGGAACCAATGTCAGCTGAATGACCTTGGATGTGCTTGTCTTCTCGAAACCCTGTTTTCCTAGACTTTAAAGTGGAGTAAATAGGAGCTGCCCTGTCTACTCCGCAGTTGTTGTGGGAGTGGCGATGGAATAAGATGCTCCAAAGGCCACACAGAAGAGGTGAGCACCAACAAAGGCATGCAATCAAACGCTGGCTGTCAAAGCTGGGAACTAGCTCAGAAACCAATGTTCTCAACTTACAATGAGAAAACCCAGGCGCCTTTTGCCGGCGTGTTCCTTGGCTAGATCACTGAAGGCAGCGGCAGAACATGATCCTACGACTGTCCCTGAAGGAGATCTCTCCTGTGTGCCCACCGTGGGCTTGCGGGCGCCACCAAGCCAGACCTCCCAGGAATGAGATTTTGGAATCAGTGCAGAAGCAACAGCTGCCCAGAACTTTCTAGGCTGTGGGCCAGCGCGAGGAGGGCTGCATCTTGAGGGAAGAGAGAACCAAGTGGGTGAGTGCAAGGCAGATACCAGGTGGGGGACCTTGGATCGTTATCTGACATGGCACTGTGGCTCACAGGCTCACCGATCACCTCTCATCACCCTGGCTGACGAGGGGAAGGAGTGAAAGCAGAAGGGAGACAAGGAGAAACAGGGCCATGCGAAACTGAAAGAGCCAGTCTGCAGGAAAGGCTGTGATCTGTGACGCAGGACGTCTCCGACACCGAGCCTGGCAGCTCTGCTCTGCTGAGATGAGGCATCACCAGTCTCAGGGCAGCACTGAGGTGAGGGCAGGTCACACCCAGGTTAATACTTGGACAACAGGCCAATAGTGGGGGAGCTTGGAGAGCAGGTGCCCTCCACAGAGCCCCAAGAAAGTCGGAGGGCGCTGCTGAGGTCCTGGAGCAAGGGCATGGAGGACAGGACAGCGGCGTCCCCACTCTTCTCAGGAGGGCAGAGTAAGGCTTTGTTTGGGTTTCTAATGATGTTCTAGCCACACAAGTGCTGGTTCAATACATTCTGAAGGCAAACAACTCAAACACGACTCACAAAGTAGGAGCCCCCCATTGCAGCCCGCCCCCTCCCACCACTCGCTGCAGAGGCCCCCTCCTGCCTCCATTTGCTCTGTGGGGGCCGGGGGGGCTCTGGGGTTTTAAAGGAATCACCATACTCACCATCATGAATATCACCACTTGCACCTCAGTTGCTGCCACACACACAAGGCAGAGCCACCCCAACGCTTATAAATGGATACCCACAGTCCCGTGGCCTGGAAGGGGGGCAGGTCATCGACAACCCTCCCCCATGTCCTCCCCCATGGGGGGACATTGTGGACTGTTCCCAGTTTTCACATTTTCAAGCTACACCCTAATAAACATCCCCATCATAAGCCTGCTACCAAGAGGCAAAGAAAATTAGAGCCCATCTACCTTTAATTTCATATATACCATGATTCATATATACATGTTAGGGGAAAAAGCTGCTTTTCAGAGGTAAAAATCGCCTAGAAAAGTGTGCACCTCGATCCCTGATTTAAAACCAGTCTAGACAAAGGTCTTAAAAGAAGATCTTCAGGAACTATGGCTGCATGGACCCAAGACGGGACCCAAAAACCTAATAAGTCACGTCCATCTCCACTCGCGAGGACTCTGTATTGTGTGTCTCCTTAGTCATCATTTGGGTGAGTTCTACATAGTTCTGCTTGTTCTCTTTTTCATCTGCCCTCATAAATCAATTCCGGCAGTCTCCTAATCAAAGCCAGCTTTTCAAACGAAACTGTAGCCGGGTGTTTAACTAACTAAATATTGTTTTTCCCCCAGCACCGACAGAGAAGGGTGCCATGCGGCCTTGATAACTGTCCTCTCTCCCCACCGGGCCCCAAGAAACACAGATTGCCCCAGCGGTCAGTGCTGCACCCAGGTGGGCAGCTGCCACGGCTTTGGAAGAAGCTCAGCTGGGATGGGTCTCTGCTCCCTGAGCCTTGCTCTCTGTATGCCTGGGACCCCCAGGAACTGGGTCCCCCTTCCCTTAGGAAAGGTGGAAGACAGTGCAGTCCCTGGGAGCAGCGACCAGCTAGATACACCTCCCGCGGGGCAGCCCCCCAAACTCTGAGCCCCCTCCAGACCTGCTGCTATCCCTGAGAACAGGGTGTCAGCTCCGCTACTCGGCTCCAGAATACTCTCCCACTCTGGTCTCTGGTAGCTCCTGGAGTGGCCTCAAGACCAGCTGTGCATTTCCCTGAAACCTGCCTGAAGCATCATCCTGCCGCTGCCCCGGCAGCCCTCCCGCTGCATGCATCATCTGGAGCGGAGCTCTGCAAAGTGCAGTCCCTGGTCCGGCAGCACAGGCCTCACCTCCTAACTTGTTAACCCTGTAAATGCTCAGACGCCTGCCCCGGACCTGCTGGATCAGAATCGCTGGGAGTGGGGCCCGGCCCCCTGAGCTTCCCCAGCCTTCCAGGTGTTTCTGATGCCTGCTCAGCTTTGAGAAGCACTGACTACAGGACGCTGTCCAAGGCCCTCTCAGGCGCCCAGCCTCCTCGCCCTGGCCCTGCCAGCCCATCTCTCCTCGTTCCCACATGGAGCGTGACACATGCCTGGGCTTGCTATGCTCACTGCCCCTTCTGCCTGGCATGTGCTTGCCCACCTGCCTGCACAAATCAAGTACCCAATTTTTTAATCCCCTCGCAGCCACCTCTGGAAAGCCTTCCTTGGCCTCTCTAAGATAAAAATAGCTGACATCTATGTGGTGCTGACGATAGGCCAGGTTCTGCTCCCAGAACTTGACATTCTGTAAAACTTAATTTTCTCAACAATGCTACAAGGAAAGTATTACCATTGCTCTTATTTTACAGAGGAAGAAATAGGCCCAGCGAGCTGAAATGACTTCCCCAAGCTAGTAAGAGGTGAAACTGGGATTTAAACCTCTGACTCAAGCCTTTCGCCATTTGTCCTATAACTTCCTGGGACATGGCCAGCCCAGTGGTTTAAGTGGCTCACTTTGGAGCCCCTCAGAACACACTGTCGCCCCGCTTCATGTCGACCCTTCAGCTGTATGGAGAGACCCTCATGTCCTGCCCCCAACCTCTCCAGGCCAGCTCCCAGTGCTCGCACCCCTGGCCTCCATGTGCCTTGGCTCTGGACCCGTAGCTGCCAGCCCAGTGGCCACAGCTGACTTCTGAGCCACGGGGTTTCCATGCCAGTCTCAATTTCTCTGATTTCCTGTTTCAGATTGCAAAGTCCAAGCATGTGCATCAAGAATGATGACATGACACGCTCTCTGAAAAAAAATCTCATTTTCTGAAGGCATTTCCTATTGATTTCCTTCCTCATTGAGGCCCCTCCCAGCCTGACTTGTGTAAATAAGAAAGGGGGGAGGATAAAAGAAATCTGTGTTTTTCCAAGCTCAGATTATTTGGCTGGGTCTTCCTCACCCTCCACCCCCATCAAGGATGGGCAGCCCCATCAGTGTTTTCAAAAAACATGAGCCCTAACACCATCTCTGCAAATTCAACCACCCAAACTCCCTTCAACGCCTCTCTTCTTCACCTGTGCGGGCTTTGGGACTGAGCCCTACCTCTTCAGGGAATTCTCTGGAGCGAAAGATTTGCCTGGAACTGAGAGGACCACCTCCCTTTTTCCTTCAGCTGAGGAAGTCTGATTTTCTCATCCTAGGAGACCTCCCTCCACAGCCCTCTGCTGCTCCCACTGCTTGCTTGAGTGTAGCTTTGGCATCCAAGGAACCGACCTTGAACTGCAGCTCCATGTAATCTGTGTGGCTTTGCAGAAGGCACTTAACCGCTCTTATCCAGTTTTCTCATTTGTAAAGTGGGAATAGAGATAATATTGTATTCATTTCCTAGGGCTGCCATAACAAATGAGCATGGATTTAGAGGCTTCAAACAACAGGCATGTATTGTCTCCTCACTATGGAGGCCTGAAGTCCTAAATCAATGTATCATCAGGGTCACACACCCTCTGAAGGTTCTGGGGGCAGATCCTTCCTTGCCTTTTCCATCCCTGGTGACCCCAGACATTTCTTGGCCCATGGACACATCACTCCAATCTCTGCTGAACCTTGGCATGGCTGCTCTCCTCCCCAGGAGCATCTCCTCAACATGTCCCTTTGAAGGACCCTTCTCGTTGCATTTAGAATCCACCTGAATAATTCAAGATGATCTCATCTTGAGATCCTTAATTATATTGCATGGCTCTTTTCCCAAATGATTAAATTTCATCTGGAAATCAATGTCCCTGGAGTTAGAACATAGATATATCTTGGGGTGAAGGGTGGAGGGTCTGAGGCAGTCTGGAGGGATCCCTGGTCAAGTCGGCATGGCAGTACTAAAGAAGCCCATTTCCCAGAAGCCCATTTCCCTGATGACTGCCTTACCCACTTGTTAAACCCACTCACTGGCAGATCAAATGAGGCTCTTGAGATTGCTCTGAGAGTTAATGTGTAAACAGAGGGTGACCCTGATGACAAAGATCAGAGATGAATTGTCTGGATGTCATAAGAATTCAGGGAGATAGCTGCCCAAGAAATGCCATTCCTGCCACAGGTCAGATGCGCTACACTGGGCAGTCAGTGCAGACAACACAGCAACCCCTAGTCGGTGGCAGGGCCCCCGCCCACCCACCTCTCCACTGATGCCTGAATGAACCTCATAATTGTTTTTGTAAGGTCAAAAGTCGCCAAATGGGAAATAATCTAAACACCAAGAGAGCCTGACCTAGTGCAGACATCCTGATAAAAACTCTGGCAAGGGGGACAGAACGACAAAGCTCTGCCTCCATTGCTGGTGCAGCTCAGATGCTCACTCACATGCTGTGTGATGTCAGGCCATTACCAAGCCCTCTCTGGACCTCAGCCTGGTCACATGTGGACAAATTAGATCCAAGGAAAACGATGGCCCAGCCTTTATATCTCAGTGTAGGAACCCGCTGAGTCAGGTCTTTTCCCCCCTTCTGCTTCCTGAGGTTGCTCTCGTTGATCACCATGCCAATGACAATGGCAGTGAGGACACATTTTACCTATTTAACTTTTCCACTTTAACTTCACAAACTTAAAAAAAGTTGCCTAACCTTGCTGAGCCTCAGTTTCCTCATTTACCTATGAAATAACAGCACAAACTATGCTGTGATGGCTGTGATGGTGAAATGGAGAACTGCACACACAAAGTTCATGACACAGTCAGTGTTGGGACCTAGAAAGCTCCCAAACACGACCTTCGTGTCCGCGCTGTCAGAGGCTGGGTTTAGTCCAAATGTATGTAACTCAAAGGGAGCTCACTTGTAAAAACCTCCTGCAGGTCATGCTGGTGCCTTTGGTCTCCTAAGTCTCCAGGGCTGAGCTAGGAATAGCCCTTCCGCTGCATCTCTGGACTCCTGGTGGTGTGGCTGAGGTCAGGAAGATGCTCTGAGCACTCCAAGAGTGGGTAGAGAGGGAGGTCCCCGGGCAGTCATCACACCAACTCCTACCACCATAAGGGAACATTCTGGAAAGGTCCTTCTAGACCACTGGCATTAATCTCCATAAAAAGGTAGTTGCTAGATCTGTGTGTGCGTGTTTGATGGGTTTGATGGAATCTTTGTATCCAAGGTGACCTGTGTCTGGCTCTCCCACTGCTGGGGCTACAAAATCTTTGCTGTTACTTCCTCTCTCTAAGACTTCATCACCCTCTTGTGAGCTGGGAGAAAAAAGGTTAGGATCATTCAGAGCTATAAAGGGAGAAGCAGCTTGGAGTTATATGAATAACTGCACTCTCTCCTTAAATCAGGTTAGACCGAGATGGGGCCCCAGAGGCTGTGGACTGGAGGCGTTTCTGAGGCCCCAGAGCATCCTAAGACCCTCAGACAGAGGATGGGCTGCTGGTCCACTCATTCTCTTATTCACTCAACAAGCATTGAGCCCTCCCACATGTCAAGGGCTTTGCACGCCCTTGAGCCACAGAGACAGACAAGAACTGGCTCTAGTCTAGAGGCGCCCACTGACCAGAAGGGGAGGCAGGCACATCCAGAGATCATGGCTTGGGATCTAGGGCCTGTATGATAGACGCCTGAGTGGAGAACAGAGCACGGAGGAGTAGCTGGTTTTGAGAAGAAACCAGAAAGGCTTCAGCGAAGAGAAAGCACTGCATGTGGGCATCAAGTGGGGGAGAAGGTCACAAGAGGGTGACGAGAGGGAAAGGACACCCCCACTAGAGTGGATGCCGTTTGGGGCCTAGAAGGCTGCAGGTGTCCACAGAGCAGATGGGGAGAAGTTTGGGTGGGAGTGATCTGGAGAAGTGAGTTGGACTTCGCCAAGGAGCGCAGACAGAGGGAGCAGAGACACAAGCTGATATGACTTTGTCCACACCACATGTCAGCGTGGTCTGCAGGCAGCAGGACAACAGCACAGGGAGCTCTGGAAATGCAGGTTCTTAGGACCCGTGCTGTATCCACTGAATTGGGAGCTCAGAGCTGGTGCCCACGTATCTTGTTTTGCCAGGCCCTTCGTTGTTCCTGTGGCAAGGCAGAGCTTGAGTGGCACTGGCGTGGGGCTCCTGTTTATAAACTACAGGACTCTCCTGTGGCAGGCGCTGGGTCAAGTGCTCAACGTGCCTGACCCAATCCATCCTCACGACAAGCCCACAAGGGAGTCTGCATCACCCCCATGTCACAGTTAAGGAAACTGAGGCTCATAAAGATGAAGTCGCCTACCTGTGGACATGAAGCCAGTGAAAAGTAAATCTGGGCTTTAAGGTCAAGCTGTAGGACCATGCGCTCAGAGAAAGCGTGCAATTTTTAAGCCAAGAGATGGAACAAAGCATCAATGAATCTGAAATTATCTGGAGATTAAAAGATCGTTGACTTTTATATAAATGGGGAGGGAAAAGAAGAGACTAGAAAGACCCCCAGGTGCTAGGTTGAGAAATGGAGGGAATGGCGACACCAGGGCATCAGGAGGGGAGGAGAAAAGAGCCGGGCTTCAGTGGCCGAGTACAGCCTCGGGGAACAGCAATGATGGGAAATGTGCCCCTCGGCACCGGGCAGCGGGGCTCCTATCTACCTACCTCTTGGTGGGTGGTATGGCCACAGGTATGTTGGATCAGACCAGAAAGTACACTTGGCTCAAATTACCACAGTTTAGGGACATCCAGCATGATGGCGGCTAAGTCACCACAGGATTTATGAAGGGGGGGAGTGGTTTCAGGGTGAGGGACATTGTTCTCACAGGGGGCAGCCATGAGGGGAGTCTTTGGCGCAGGTCCAATTCATCCAAGGCTGTACAGACGCAAACTTGAAGTGACCTTTATTCTGGGTGTCAGAAAGAAAGGGAACTAGCCAGCCCTCACAGTGCAGGGTGACAGAGCAATTAATAAGGCAGATTCAAAAGCTTCTGAAATGCCCCAAACCAAGGCCCCAGGTGCTGAATTCATCTGCTCTAAAGATGAGAAAACAGAAAACCCTCTTTTGGTTCCTATTTGGGTTAGGCTGGACATAAATCATTCTTTGAAAAGGTGTCTTGGGTGCCTTTGGCAGGGGAGGGCTCAGGCCCTCTCCAAACATCGTCTCATTAATCCTGGCACACACAGGGGAGAAAGCCCCGACAGACCGCACCTTCCGTCACTCGACAGAGGAGTCCTGGCCTCCAACTTAAAGATGCTGGCAGGTTCCAGATGGACCTGGCACTACCCCGGCTGTCCAATTGTTAACTACCCTGCAGCTGGCTGAGAGGGAGTGCTATGTGCGTGCATGCCTGCGTGTGCTTTTATATTCTTAATTATTTCAGAACCTGCAAAGAAATTTGAGGCAGCAGCATTTGGGGTTATTAGCACGGTGACTTGGTAATGCTCCTGGGAAATTTATATTCTCTAAAACTGCCAGATATTTGCAAAGGATTTAATCCCATTTTCTTTAGTGAGCCTGTCTTTGATGAACGCTTCCCGTTTATCTCCAGTCCTTCCACGAGTTTGCATATTATGAATGTGCAAATTCGAACCCATAAAAAAAGAGAATGAAAAGGGAAGACTGAGAAGAGAAAAATGATAGCAAACTCAAACAATGGACACCAAATTTCATTTGACCCCTTTGGGTTTGTTTGGGAGTTTCAAAGCAAGGAAAAGATGAAAAAAAGGAGCCGGTATCTTGGAAATGGAAATCAGTGGATGTGGTCTCTCCTGTGCTTTTAATAAAGACAAGAAAGAAAATGGGAGAGAAAGAGAGAGGGAGAGAGAGAAAAAGAGAAGAAACAGAAAAAAGAGGTGGGGGAGAGAAAGAAAGGAGCGGCTATGGCCTGCGTCCCAGAGCCGAGTCCAGCGCCCCGAGATCTGGGCTTCCTACCCGGGAGAGCCAGGAGAGCCCAGCAGTTTTCCGCAGCGGCCGCGGGCTGGGAGCTTTTAAGGGTTTCTAATCCTGGAAGGCTGTCTGACATCACCCCGTTTCTTGTCGGCTGATGTTTCGTACAAGCCTCTCATTTCCTCAGTGTTTTCAGAGCCACCAATTACTGCAACAATCTCGTGTTTATGTTTTCTCTCTCTCCTGCCTCGCTGGCCCTCCGCCTGGAGTCTTTGCTTCTCTCCGACGCCGCACGGAGCCCAAGGGGGCTGGGAGAGGGGAAAGGGGTGGGGGATCTGGATCAGGCATTGAAGAAAAAGGGAGGGGTCCCCCTTAATTTTTTTTCATTGACTTCAGCACCATGTGATCAGGAAGTCTGGCCTCCCTCCATTTCCCCTCCCGACTAAAGGGAAACATTGTGTAGCAGCCTCCCGGCCGCTGGTGGGATGGCCTTCGCTGCCTGACGTAGGGAGATAAAAATAACCGGCATATTTAAGGCAGGAGCAGGAATCCCTGCGCTCACACGCGGCCTGGTCAGTCCCGAGGCCAGCAGTGGCTCTGCCCGCCCGAGGGCCGTGCGCTCCTGCGCACACAGGGGCCGACGCCCGTGCCAGCACCCGGCCACCTCGGGGCCCAGACCCGCAGAGCCTCCTGAGCCTTTGGAGAGCCCGGCGGGGCTGGAGGAGCTCGGCCTGGCTGGAGTGCTCTGGGCCGGCCTGGGTTCTGTCCTGCCTCCCTGGAGATGGGAAGGAAGGACGCAGTGGCAGAGGGAGGTTGGCGTGAAGCCTAATGCTGAGAAGGCGCACCAAGCTGCCATTAAAAGAGCCTGCCATGGATAAGCAACGCTGCGTGCATGTACACACACACACTCTCTCTCTCTCTCTCTCTCTCTCTCTCTCTCTCTCTCTCTCTCTCTCCCTCTAAGTAAGTCCTCTTTCTCCATCCCCTTTATTGGTTGGAACTGCACATTTGCAAACCTGCGGCAGCACTGTATATTTAAAATGCTCACAAAGAAAATAGGGGAAATGACCACAAATATCTGGTATTTTCAAAGGGAAATCTAGATTCCCAGGAGCATGCTGCCCAGTCGCCTTCCAAAATGAGATTAGGTGTCCTCCCAGGCCCTCTGATGCGATCACCTCTGACCTAGCTCAAAACCCAGAAAAGAGAAATTGAGGAAGTGTCCCTGTCCTCCAGATGAGTCCACATTTCAGTCTCGGGAGCAAAAACTGTCAGGAACAGTACTTTATTCTGAACTGACCTATTTCCACATGCAACACTCACATGAACCTCAAACAGCCCAGCAGGATATTCTATTATCCTTATTTATACAAAAGGAAACTGAGGCTCAGGGAGAGGGAATGATTTGCCCACATCTAGGCAGTGCTTCCCCTCTACCGCAGCTGCCTCCCTCAGCTACTTGGTCACATTGATTTATCCTTCTGGAAACCACCTTCCTCTGTTCCTCCTATTCCCTAAATAAAATCAATACCAAGCAGAAATAGCAATGGTGAGCCTTCCGCTGACCTGTGAAATCTCAATTTTGTCCATGCTCTGGGTCACAAAGAAGTTTTTATTTCCAATAAATAATAAGAAATCTCCTTAGCCTTCTGATATTTAAAGTATTAAGATATTTCCAAATTTCTGGCAGAGTTTTTCACCTAAAAGCCAGATGTGCTAATGAAAAATGCATTGAGCTCTCCCTTAATTTTTTTGTGGCATTACAGAGATAATAAATAGCAATTTATCTGGGTGGAAGAGGCAAAGAAGTTGCTTTAGGGAGATTTAGGAATTTAACCACCTATGAGAAGGAAGGATCCAGGGCCTGGCAGGAGCACTGCTGAGTCCCCAGCACAATGCCTGACACTTAAAGGGCACTGCCCATGACCTTGGACAGATTGAACAATGGGTGTGGGAAAGTGAGGGGCAGCACTTAGGTACATATTGGGTGATACATGCTGGTCACACCTTTAGTGGTTATGGAAGCATGAGCACATTTTGTCCTTATAGCAGCCCTAGGGACTAGGTGGCATGATTATCCCTGATTTGCATATAGGGGAACCAGTCTGGAGAGAGACTTCTCTACAGCAACACCACTTAGGAGTGCTAGCTTTGGAATTTGAACCCGGCCATCTGACTGCCAAAAGTCAAGCACTTAACTGCAAAGCCAATTCCAAAGAGGTGCCTCATGAGCCATCAGAGAAAGGGATTCACCGTTCATGCAACACCCCTTTGACTCACCTGTGAAAGGTGAACCAGACACAGCAGGCTCAGACCCTCAGACAGATGAGTGTGGAAGCCAGACTATACTGGAGGCTCCTCAAGGGAGCCCCAGTTCTCATTCATCTCACAAATACTTGTTGAACATCCCTCTTGAAACAAGTCTTCTGTGAGTGTATCCATCTCTCCTGTCTGTGCCCACAAAAGACATAGCACATGACGCATGAAGGAACCTGTCATGCCATATTGGAGCCTGTACTTACCTGCCTACTCCATCGGTCTGGGAGCATGTGGAGGGCAGAATCCAGGACTGGTTCAGCTCTGCATTCCAATATAGACTCTCAGGCCTGGTGGCCACCCACAAAATACTTGCTAACTGGTGAATAAATAGGCATGAGACCTCCATTAGTCTCCCTAATAATACAGACCCCTCTCTCCACCACTCCTGATACTTCCATATCTCAGCACCATTCTGCTGACCCCCAGATTTGTCAGTTTGTAAATTAATCTGTTTCTTGGCCCTCCCTCCATACACCCCCAAGCACAGGAACTACTTCTATTTCCCCACCAAAGCGTTCCCACTATCTCCAAAAGTGCCACACACACACTACAGGCACTCGGTAAACACTTGTAAAATGAATGAGCAATGAGTGGATGAATGAATGAATGAATGGCCATGCCTTGGAGCAATTCTTACCTCTCTATTTACAATAAGTGTATTCCAAAGTCCATCATAATTGAACAAAGCCACTTGAAATAATGTCACTACCCAGATTGTATTCATAAAGTAAGTGCTTTTTGTTTGGTGACCACTTCAAATGCAAGGCTCATCCATATTGATGATAAGAAAGACTTAAAAGGGGGCTATTGAATGAGGCCCTTCTTCTCTACAATGTGGGCTCCAGTGACCACTATAGTCAGAGCGACACACAGGCTCCCTTTATGCCCCTCTGTTTTCATTAGCTCGGGTAACTTGCCAAAGAGTGATCCTTTTGGGCTGAAATTTTCCATGCTGGGTCTTGACAAAAGGTGAATTTTGGGGGAAAGTTTGAATAAAATCCCTTCAGCCATTTTTTAGTTTGATGAGGATGAAAAAAAAAATACATTTTTTCTGGCTTTTAATTGAAGACATTTTTAGGACACAGGAAACTCAAAACTAGCTGAACTTTGAAAATTTGAAACTGATGTCTAATCCCATCTAAGGAAATGATGGAGATCATTTGGGGCTCAAAAAAGTTTTCTTTTAATTTAAAAAAAAAACTAAGCAATAATTCAAAGGTCTCTTTGCAGTCTCAACAATCAAGACAAGTTTTTCTCTCTCCCACTTGGGCTACATAAGTCCTTCTGTGATTTTAGCAAATCATAAAAGCTCAGAGCTGTTTAGAAGGGATTATAAAACTTGGATTTCAGCTCCTCTGCCATAACAGGTGATCGTGTCCCCTCTTTCTTTTATCTCAAGAACCTGCCTCCAACATTTTACCAAGACTGTGATTTAAGTCATAGTGAGAAAAATAAGAAGCTTAGGATCCTTGAATGAGAGCCTAGTCCTTCTAAGCCAAACAGCTAACTTTCTTTCCAAAACTTTCTCAGACAAATACTCAAAATATTTTATCTTACAATGGATTTTCTTAAATCTCATGTCAGTATCAGATTCTTGCTTTCTGATTCACTGGAAACTACCTTAGGCTAGTCATGTTATAGTTCTTGCCACAAAACTATTTTCAAAAAGCAGTGCTAGGCTGGGAAGTTAGAAAGACCTGTCCTGCTTAACTCTCTGTCCTGCTATTTACCAAGCAAATACCTTAGCCCAAGACTCAGTTTGTTCAACTGTAAAATGGGGATAAATAATATTTTTCAGTGGTTGTGAGGATTAACTTAGGTCAGGTATCCTCAACAGTCTCCAGTACAAAGTAAGGGCCCAGTAAGCAGCGGTTCTGTTCTGTCCCTCCTCGGTCGGCATTTCACATCTAGCCTGTCTTAACGGACCAAGGTGACCCTCAGGTCTTCCTGCTCTCAGCTCCTCACGGAATTTAGTGTAATTGGAGGCTCATGCTCCTTGTTCAGTAGAGACATGCAGAGCAGAATCAGTGGAGTGTAGGCCTGTGTTTCCACCCACCAGCAATAGTTTTTACCTGTTTACTTGTCTTTCTCTCCTGCTAGAAAGATCTCTTCCCATGTGTCAATCCAGAATGTATTGGGTAAATGAGCGAATGGATGAACAAACTGGGAAAGGCCTCCTGTTACCTTACAGGATCTGAGGTCTTGGCTTCAATTATCAAATCATTTTACTTTAGCTCAGATGGTGCCTGATGCCGGTTTTGTTTGAAATGTGGATTAACTTTGGTTATGTATTCAAATCAACCACATCAGGCAACCTTCCTCACACGCACTTTGATTCTGCAGTAAGCAGTTAGGGGAGCTCCTCCCATGGTCCTTCGCAGGGTCAAAAATGGCTCCCATTTAAATTTCCCACCACGCAGATATAGGACCATTTCAAGAGAGGAGACCACTATAGGAACACAAAAAAGAAGAAAAGAAGGAAGTGGGGGGTGAGCAGGCTCCAGCTTAAGCCCCCATACCTCCACCTCCCCTGAAGCATGTTTATCTGATGGTTTGTTAGGGATTTTCCTTCTGTAAGTTTGGCTGGCCTCTTAAATAGTTAAAACATGCACACACAAAGGTGACTGAGTTGTAACTATGTACCATTTCTTGCATATCATTTCACCTTCATCTGATTTTACGTTGAGAAACAGGCTAGGAGAGTTTGGAAGCCCACCTTCAGCCATACATCTAGCAGAGTTCACTATGTATTTAAAAGCACCCCTAAAGCATAGGATTCCACCCACCACCTCATCTCCTTTCCTTCTATCTCCAACCCAACACGTGTGCTTGTTTTACAGAAAGATTCAAGAGTGGAAGAAGCCTGTCTAGTGAAACCGATGGGGTCAGTCTCATTATGGGAAGGATAAACCCCAAATCCAACCCCGGGGGTAACTCTGGCCGGCAAAAGGGATGCAATCAGAAAAGACAGCACAGAAAGCTTCAGCTCCATTGGGTCAAGTTTTATCTGTTAAGCTGCGTGGTATTTCCATGGCATTTTTATATTGGACTTTAAAACTGTTCATTTGTCTTAAATGCGTCCCAATACATTTGTTGAAGATTTAGTAGCATGACCTAGAACTTGCCCCCAGTCACCGCCATTCACACACACATTCTTACACATGCACACACAGAGTCACACTCAGCACACACTCACCCACTGGCAAGTACAGTGAGGCACTGACACACACACTGCACATAAACATTGCCCATTCCCTACACACCCACTCCGTGGACACACACATTGCCAGCCCCAGTCTCTGACCACAACTCTCCTCCCAGAGTCTAGGGCCAATGGGTCAGACACAGGCACCCCAAACCCTGGGCATGAAGACCTGATGAGTGATGGGTCCACCTAAAGAAGGGGAGTGAGGATGTGCTGGGCCCCAGCCCGTAGCTGGCACAGGTGAATGCCAGCATAGGCCCGTCCCACCCAGGCCAGGGTACCACTCTGCCCCGGGCAGATGCTCTTCCACCACAGGCTTTACTGGGAACGAACAGAGTTAAGAAGCAGAGGGAAGATGCTGGTCCTTCACAGTTGGGGTGAGAAGCAGTAACTTGTGTGGGAAACAACCTCCTCGGAAACCATAGCAACATCCATTTGGCGGCTCTGGATTGGAGCCCGACCAGACATTTATTAAGCAGCCTCATAAGCTGTGGTCTCCAGAAGAACAATACCAAACTGATCAAATGTTAATAGCTTCAATCTGTTCCTCGTCACAGAACTCCCGCCCCATCCCCCTCTCCCCACAGACTGTATTTCTCCTTCCCCACCTCAGCTGAAAACTGCCTGTGCTGCTACCCCAGAATCTAAGTTCAAGGCCTGGGCCCTCAGATGTACATGACCTAGGTACAGAGAGGAGAGGCAGGTCAGAGCCAAGCACCTGGGAGCCAAAGGAGCCATTCTCAGGCTAGACTGCCCGAGTTGAAGTGTCCAAGACCACCTGATCGAGCAGTTCGTAATCTGGCTGCATTTAAGAGTTACCTGCTTTAAGAATTACACGGTTTTTAAAAAAAAAAAATGCCAACATGTAGGCTCCACCCTAGTACATTAAATCTGTATCTCTGGGAATGAGATCTGGTCATTTGTATTTTTGAAAGCTTCTCCAAATAATTCCCATAGCAGGCAGGGTTGAGAACCACTGAATCCATTCACCCCCTGCAGCAGTGAGAGTGGGGGAACCCAAAGAGGGGGAGGGCTTGCCCCAGGTCCCAGGGCTGCTGTAGCACCATTGTAAGAATGGGGACCACAGGCCTCCTGACCCCCAACCCAGAGTCCCGACCATTCCCCCCGGCCACAGCACTCCATGGACTCTTAAAAAATGTCTCTGTCTCTATTGACTCACCGTGAGTCTGCTCTTTTCTACTAGGATTGGGTGTAGACGGGGAAGAATGGAGAAAATGGAACCAAGGATGCAAGGACATGTAATTTTTTAAAAAATATGGGGGCTAGACATAAAGAAATCACCAGTCATGCTGACTAATTCCCAGTATTTACCATGGCTATGACAGAATCTATCATGGTTAACTGAACTCCTTCACCCAGACACCCAACCCCCCCAAGCCCCAAACCTAGGAGACATCTTCAACTCACTGCCCTTATGAAGTCAGTCTCCAAGCCACAAAGAGTCAACCTCCAAGCCACAAAGAGTCGCCCCACTCTCTACCTCACTCGTAAGTTCATGTCATCTAAAATGCCCCTGATCTGCACTGCTGGGTAGGCGATGAGCCACTTCCTGGAGGGTGGGGGGGTGAGGTGGGGCAGTACTGGAGGTATGGGGGTGGGGGTAAGGAATCAGGATGGAAGGGAGGGTGAGTTTGGGAAGTTAGGAAAATCTCCAAGGGGAGACACTAGCTAGGTTTTTGGTTCTACAGGCTGAAGCCGGAGGTCTTTTAAAAAAGACGTTAAGGGCCTCCCTGGTAGCGCAAGGGGTTAAGTCTCAGCCTATGAAGCTGTCTGCAGCCAATGAACCATGTGTTGGATCCCTGGCCAGGGAGCTTCCCACATGGCACAGCAGACCTCTCCTGCCTCGCCTGCTGCTCCCCTCAGCAGTGTATTTCAGTTGGTCCACCTGTTCTGCTCCCCACTCTGTCTCCGGTGAATCCTCTCACCCCTCCACACTTCTGGCCTACACCCCAGCCCTTGTATGCATAAATAAATAAATCTTTAGAGAAAAAAATAGATAAATAAAAAAACAAAAAGACGTTAGTTTGGGAGTTAGCAGCATAGAGATGGCAATTGAATTATGAAATGAATTAGGCAACCTAGAGATACAGAAATCTAAAGCTGACAAGAGGACCTCCATCCCAGGCTGAGGGCCCCCAGTGTTTGTTTAAAAATCTGATAGGTAAGAATGAAACTCAACAGAAGAGGCTGAGAAAGAGGGGTCCAGGCTGTCAGGCCACAGCCCAGAGTGGGCGGTGTCTCAGAGCAGGAGAAATGCTCGTGTCCAGCGTCTGGTGGCCGCCATGTTCAGTGCTGCCGAAGCGTTAAATACGACTGGGAAGGGCCCACAGACATAGAGGTGTGGGCGTCATGGTGGCCTCAGAACTGCTTTAGCGAAGCAATGAGGGTAGAGAGAGACTGAGGAGCCAGTGAGAAAGAAGGAAATGGAGACACTATGCACAGCATAAAAAATTATTTGGGGAATTTAGCTGGGAGGGAAATGGATGGGGCAGGTGCTGAAGACAGACGTGAGGTGGAAGAAGGGTTACTGGGAAGTGAGAGACCTGAACGTGTTTGAACACTGATGGGGAGGATGTAGCAAGAGGAAAAACTGAGAGGAGAAAGACCGGCTCAAGGTCACAAACCACAGTCCCCTCCTGCTGCCATTGGCGCACTGCCCCGCCAAGCATCCCTGCTTTTAGGGGGCTGGGAGCTCACTTGCCTTTGTCCACAGGACCTCTTTCTGGGGTGAGCGGACAAGCCCAGAAAGTCCTCCCCACTCTGTGTTTGGACAGCCTGGTGCACACACCTCCACCACTCGGGCTACGAACGCCTGATTCTCAGCCCACAGCCTTGGCCAGTCCAGAAACATGCCGGGGAAACATTTGCGCAATGAATAAAGGAACACGTGGAGTTAAGGATGGATAACAATGAGTTTGAGGGTCTCCATGGGGAGCTGTGAAGGCAGGCTGGGCTGGCAGGAGGAAGGCTCCTGCCCACTTGGTATTGTTTTTGAAGTGGGTGCTCTGCGACCTTGGTTCCTGCGTTCCCCATTAGGCGGCCAGGCAGGGTGGGGTGCGCTCCTCACTGAGCTCGCATTCTTCCCTGCCAACGTTCCTGACAGCTGCACATGGAAAGTACAACATCCACCAAGGCCCATGTGTTTCTCCTCCTCCCCCCGCTCAGCAGGGAGGGAACAGATGGGCGTAATTTATGCCCAAACCCTTCCCTGACAGACCTGGCACTGGGGAGAGGGGAAGCAGGGGCAGAGACCCCCCCCAGGTTCACAGGCTTCTCTTGGGCATCTAGGCAGGAGAGCCACCGCAGGGGCCAGGTGGGGGCAGGAGCGGGAGAGGACAGGTGGAGGGGGGCAGGGAGAGAGGAAGAGGGTTCCTGCCACCTGTGTGACCAGGCATCCCGCCGTGCACCACTGAGGTGCACAGTGAGTGGAACAGGCTCTTGCACCTGCTCCAAGACAAGGAAACTGAGGCTCAGAGAGGTGAAGGAACCACTCCAAGGTCACCCAGCAGGTGACTGGCGGCAGAGCCAGGCTTCCAGTCCCAGACTGCCAGGCTCCACCAGACCCTACCGGCAGGAGGTGGCATCTCCAGGCTCCTCCACCCTCCCTCTTATGGGCCATCTAGGGTGACAGGTGGAAGGGGCCTGAAGGAACTGGCACTAACACCCAGGCTGTAGGAGATGATTGAACAGAGACAAGCAGAAGACTGTGCCAGAAGCAGATGTGAGGGGACACCCTGGGGGGCAGGGCAAGGAGCTGGGTCCTGTCAAGACAGGCGCTCTTCACTGCCTTTGAGGGCAGCCCTCTGCAGGGAGCTGTCCTGCTGCCAACCCACAAGACCAGGTGAGGCCTGCCGAGCTCCAAGTCACCAAACATACAGCCCAAAGCATCCTTGCCTCTTCATGCGATGGCGATCGAGGCGGCTGGCACAGAAGGCACAGATTTGGAAGTCAGATGAACCTGTGCTAGAAACCCAGCGCTCTCCCTGCTAGCTGTCACCTGTGGGCAGGCCAAAGCACCCCGAGGCCTGGTTTCTTTAGCCACAAAATGGGCTCCTGAGGAGGCGCTGGCTGAATCCGACCAGCAATTGTGTCCACTGGCCCATTTCGCCTTGTTTGGTTTGGTTTACTTTTGCCCTGTGGGGTCAGTCATTACTTGGATAAACTAAGAAAACGACACTGCCTCAAAGGGCAGATTTCCAACTACTTTGAGGAACCGCACTGGCTGTGGCAGAAGCAACGTGCACACTTGTTTTCCGTTGTCCTCCCTCGCTCCCCCCCACCCCGCTGCAACCTGTCACTGCCTGTGATGTGGGACATTTACTGCCCTGCTGTAAATACCACTTTTCCATCCCCCTGAAAATCTGAGCACCTCAAGAACAGTGATCCCAAGTGATTCTGGTTCATCAGCATCTCCCCAGAGCCCAGCTCAGCCCTGGCACCCAGTAGGTACTCAGCCATTCACTGGTGTAACAAACATGGAGTCCCTACTCTGTGCAGACACCCACGAGAGACTTGAGATTGAGCAACAAGTCAGACATTACAGTGATGTTCAGTTATTCACAAGACCAGTTCTATATTATCCCCGATGCACAGATAAAGACAGGGAAACTGAGTCACCAAGAAAAGGAACTTGCCAAGATTCCAAAATAAGGAGAAGCAGGATTCACACAGCTCAGCTGATACAAACCAAGCCATGCCCTGAACCAGGGGGGCTGCAAACCACGCCCACGGGCCAAATCTTGCCTGCCACCTGTTTGTATAAAGTTGGATTAGAGCACAGCCACAGGCATCCATGTTCAGTGAGGCTGTGTCCCCCCCACGGTGGCAGCGTGGAGCTGGGGCACACAGCATAGACTGTGTGGCCCCTCAAAACCTACAGTAATGACCATCTATCTAGCCCTTCACAGAACAAGTCTGCCAACCCCTGCTGGGTCACGGTTCTAAGCGTCCTGTCTTTGTGAGAGGCCACGGCTTTCATTAAACCACTGCTTCATTAAATGATACTAGGGGGTGTGGGGGGCTGACAATAAATTTAAATAAATAGATCAAAAGGCACATGTTAGGGGAGAGAGGGCCTTAGGCTCCTCTACCGGGTGCCCAGCAAAGGCTACTGGGAAAGGTCATTAAGCTAAGATCTGAGGGACAAGGAGCTGGTGACATGAAGACAGGGGAGAAGAAGAACCTTCTGTGCTGGGGGACCAGGAGGGGCGCAGGCCCAAGGGCATGAGCCAGCCCCGTGGGCTCCAGGGACACAGGGAAGCCAGCTTGCCCAGCGCCTGCGTGGAAAAGGGTCTGGCCAGGGACTTCCTGAAGATGTGGGAACAGATGAGCTCAACGGACCTGGCGCGGGCTGAAGCCTCATCTGACATGTGCTGGCGTCCTGGATCCAGATCCTTCCTTGAGCCTGGCAAGACCTCCTCCCCCTGGGCTGTAAAATGAGTTCTCACTCTGGGCCGCCCTTCTGGGACTGGCGTGGGTGAGAGGCAATAAAAGACATGACGGAAAAGCCCTTTGCAACCACGCAGGGCAGCTCCAAGGCTTGACGGCTGCCCCTGACGTAGGTGCTGCAGTGTGCACGGAGGAAAGGGGGCGTGGGGCTTGTGACCCCCATAATGCGGGGACCCCTGAGACCTAGCTACATCCCGGCTCCGGCCAGGGAAGCCTGCTGCTCTCTTTTTTTTTTTTTTTTTCTTGAGGGTTCACCAGAGACAGAGCGGGGAGCAGAACAGGCAGATCAGAAATACACTGCTGAGGGGAGCAGCGGGCGAGGCAGGAGAGGTCTGCGGCGCCATGTGGGATTCTCCCCGGCCGGGCGTCGGACTCGCGTGGCCGCTGCCCACTGCTCCACAGCGCAGCGCTTAACCGCTGCGCCACCGGGGAGGCCCCTGCTGCTCTCTTTTAGCCAGGCCAACTCAGAGTGCCGCCTCTCAGCGCCCCTCCACATGCAGCCTCCAGGTCACACAGCCCTGGGCTCATGGGGACGGTCTGACACGAGGTGAGGTGGCTGCAGGAGGGAGGTGCTGGGCTGACAGCCCAGGAATGTCACTGCAGCGAGAGAGTAAGGCAGAAATGAGAAAGGGAGGGAGGAAAGAGGAGAATGAAGGGAGGACCGAAGGGAGGGAAGGAAGAAGGAAGACAAGAAGCGGGGAGGGAGGCAGGCTGCAAGTTGGCACTGGGGATCGAGGCCCTCAGGGGCACCTGCACAATATGTGACCAGAGCAAACCAGGTTTCTTGCTGCCATTTAATCAGCTCCTGGTTCTTGGCCATGACTAAATGCTAAGCACCTGTTTCAACGAGTGACTTGTCAGATCTGTAAGGATTTGAAAATGGAATAAATGAACAAAGTGAAGGATGCACAGGAAAAGGACTGAGAGGGTCAGCGAGCTGGCTCTGCCCCGATTAGCTGTGTGACCTTCAGAGCGTCACAGCCCCTCACTGAGCTCAGTCTGCTCACCTGTAAGGTAGAGTCCCCTCCTCGCAGTTGCTTCGAGGACCAGCAGAATCAGGATAATGATGGGAAGCACTCAGCGAAGCGCAGGGTTCACAGCAGCTCTCAAAGAGTAGACCCTTGCCCGTGTAGATTTGGGGAGATGGGGGGGATACTGAGGGGTGTCTGAGGTCTCTGCGTCCCTGATGAATGTAGAGTGGTCTGGTTCCTCCAGAGACATAAAGGACAAAGTCCTGAGAAGGCCCAGTGACACATGGTCTTGTGATTTAGCTCCATTAATGAATCAATTAATTCACTCAGCAAAAATGTATGGGCTTCCCCTCCATGCCGACCCTGCAGGAATGCAGGACAGGCAGCGATGAGTAAGGGGCGCTGCGCCGGAGTGTCAGGTCAGAGGCGGATCCACGTGGCGGAACAATGAGGAATGAGCACACAGGCCAACGGCCTCCCTTCCCTGGTTCTTGGGCACTGATGGAGCGTAAACACTGGTGCAGTGGGCCCTTCCTGCTCGTAGGAAAATGTCACCTCAATCAAAAAGCAGCACATGTGAACCACTGACTCTCTACACCAGGTCTGGATTCAAGTCCCAGCCCCTCCAATATCCAACTCTGCATTTGCTTGAAATGAAATTGGCTATAACACCAACCTTCTCTGGACCAGAGGTTTGGAAGGGCAGAGTGGAGGAAAGGGAAGCTCAAGTTTGTGGTACTGACCCTAGATGCCCTCCAGTACCAGCTCTCCCCTTCTCTCTCAGTCACAGAATCGCCTAATATGACAAGTGGGTGGTCAGCCAGAACAAATGACAGCCTCTCTTACTGCTATATTTGGGCAAGTGACTATAAGTTCTGATCATTGGGGTACAATTGGAAAAAGTATGTGCAACTGCCGGAAAGGATGCTTTCCTTACCTCTGCCCTTCTTCCTTCCTGCTTTCTGGAATGTAGATAAAACGGCTGGAGCTCCAGCTGGCATCTTGGGCCAGGAGGCCATCTTGAGAATAGCAACAAGAGCGTGGGCCCCTGACACTAAACCACATGCCAACCCTGGACTAAATTGACTAATCCTGACTTCTTATATGGAAAATAAAACACAGAAATCTCTTACTTGCTATGGGTTTAGAGGAAGGGTGACGCTTCAAAGCCCGCCCAACTGAATCTAATTCCTTCTAATCAACTTTCACTAATATCAACAAAACCCAAGCACCACATGTTCTTGGGGCTAGTGGGCATTCATGCGGTAAGCACTTACTCCAAGACTTATGGTTTCCCCTTCCTCCTGACTAAGGACCCACCTGCCTGCCACTGTAGTGCCTCCCACATCCCCAGCCCCCACCTGCTCCCGACTCTCCTTCAGCGAGGCCACTGCCTTGTAAGACACACTGAGTATGATCAGTCCATTCACAGAAACAGCGGCCCTGTTCTAGGGGTCAGGTGGCTACAAGATCAGGCACATGCGATTACATTTATAAATGCACAAAGATGAGAAAAAGCAGGGTCTGAATTTGTGCAGATAAAATCCAGCTGGGAAATTGAGTACCAGCAGTCTAAAAAGAAATCCATGTACGCACTTGCTCAGTATGTACCCACAGAATGCCTTCTCTAGCCAAAGCATCATGCCCCTGTGGGGGAGAGGGAAGGAGAAGGCCCCAGCCCTGCAAAGTAGGAGCCAATGTCCAAATGAGGATCTTAAGTGTTCACACAGACCAAAACACAGTGCAATTCATTTATTCATCTAGCAACTATTTATTGAGCAGCTACTATGTACCAGGAAATGGACCAAGGAGCAACTAAATAGGGAAGAGAATCAGGAATTCAGCAGGGGCAGCCAATTGAACATGAAAACATCCATCCTCACCCTGTCAGCCCCAAAGAATCCACACATCCCCTCAAACTCCTTCATTTTGAAGTCAAATATTCTGAATCATGAAGAGGGGCCCAGGACTTCATAAATGAACTTGAATTTTTAGGCGTTGACTGCAGGTAGCCTGGGGAGAGGGTGGTTTCCTATAGAGCAGTCGTGGATTTGAGTCCTGGATCAGCTGCTGTCTAAGGCCCTCCAGCCACTGAGTTTGGACTGATCTTTAAAATCATATCCTATCAGGGTTAAGAAAAAGTTTGACATCTGGTACACCAGAGATGGAATCCTGGCTCAACCACCACACAGCCCACTAAGCTGTGTGGCCTTGGGGGGTTGCTTAATTTTCTGTAACATGGGAACAATATGTGACCAACTTCATTTGGTACTAGGAGGATAAAACTGCTCTCTGTGGGGGGAAAAGGAGAAGCAGAGACAAAGAGGGGGGTCTAAGAACTCCCACCCAGCATAAAGTCCTAATCTGTGCCTTATCTAGTCATTTTTTTATCTTTTTTTGTCATTTTTACATATTATGTGTATGTATAACATAATATTCAAGCCGTCTTTCTAGGCCTCAATCTCCCCATTTACAAAGCGAAGGGTTTGTTCCAGAAGGATCCTGCCGCGTTGCCGCAGTAGAAGCCAACTGTCCCATTAAGCCAGAGGATTTCCTGGACGTCTCTCCAGGGTGACTTCCCAGAATAGTTTTATATTTGCAGGGCATTTAACAGTCTGTCAGCTCAGAGCACTACAGGTAAGCATTTTATCGGGGAGTACAAGCAGGGATGGGCAGGGAACACGTGAGCCGGCCACCTGGTCAGCCTGAGGGGCGGCCTTGCAGCCTCGCCAACACCAGACCAGCCAATCCCAGGGCTCCCACTGCATGCAGAAGTCTTTTTTTTTTTAAAGATTTATTTATTTATACATACAAGCTGGAGTACAGGCTAGAGGCGTGGGGCGGCGAGAGGGTTCACCAGAGACAGAGTGGGGAGCAGAACAGGCAGATCAGAAATACACTGCTGAGGGGAGCAGCGGGCGAGGCAGGAGAGGTCTGCCGCGCCATGTGGGATTCTCCCTGGCTGGGTGTCGAACTTGCATTGCGTGCTGCCGACAGCTCCACAGCCCAGCGCTTAACCGCTGCGCCACCAGGGAGGCCCTGCATGCAGAAGTCTTGTTAAGTCTGTTTTATAAGTCTTTTTTGACAAATGACGCCTTTAAAACATGTTTCCTCATTGTGCAGAGGGTGAAGTTCAGTCCAAACATTTGTCTGCAGAAGAAATTGGACGGACCCAGCCGCCTGCGGGGAGGCCATCATAAACCTGCTCGCGCTCTGGGGCACCTCGCTGAGATGGCCCTGTTGATGGCCCCGCTAAAAATAACGATGCAACACACAGAACAAAAAGCCCAGTGTCCACGTAGCCCCCAGCTGTCTACACTTTCTATCATCTGCAACCTCACAAACCAGCATCTTTATCCAAGATCCTCATTCTAAGCCACCTGGCTGGACAGGCCTAAGCCAGCATCCAAATGTGGGCCCCTCTGGTGCCAAAGCCTTAGTTCTTCCTGTTCCAGTGAGTGCCAGGAGTGGACTCCTTAACTGCCCAGTTTCTTATAAAGAACCTTCAGGAGCCTTAAACACGACACTGGCTGTGGGTCCCAAAGGAAGCCCCGTGTCCTGTGCAGTCTCTTTGAGGGCTTGTGTGTGGCTGGGAAAGCTGAGTGTGAGTCGAATTCTCCCTGCTGGAAGGGGACAGGCCCCACACTTTGATGGTCTTGCCTGTGAAGTTTCTCAGAGACAGAGGAGATTTAATGGGTCCTCCCTGACTCTGGAGTCCCACGAGAGCTGCAACCACTCACTTGGAAGTGGGTCAAGGGGACAGAGGCAGAGCCTGAAGAGCAGGAGACAGGACAGTCAAGGGGACGCGCACTTGGAGAGAGATGCCTGAGGCCTCAAGGCCTGACTTTGAGGGAGTCAGATGCCCAGAGCAAGACACGCAAGTCCTTCAAACACTGGCCTTGCCTCCTCAGGTGGCCCCTCCCACGCAGCCCTCCCCACCTGCACAGGGCCGGGGCCACGTGGAAGGCCCGTGCACAGGCACTGGCGGGCACCACCGAGTCACGCGGACCATGCTCTTGCCTCCATCTGCATTGTCTACTCTACCCATGACCAACATTTCCTCATCCCTGCAGGCCAGCACAGCTCTCCCCTCCTCCTGAGGCCTTTCTAAGTCCCTCTGGTTCCTCTTTCTGGAGGCTCAGACCTGCCCCATGTAAGTTACAGAGAATAATAAAAATAGAGCTACTAAGAAAGAACTGATGGGGAGGACTCAATGAGCTGACTAAGTCAGCGCTTAAACAGGGCCCGACCAGACTCAGAGCATCACACGCTTAGCCTGTTCACCCTTCTCATCAGGCCTGGATTCTGAGGGGGCCAGTCGGAGCTCCCGGCACGTGACTCAACCCTTGCCTTCAAGGGGACTGATTGCGTGTTTTTTTCAGGACTCAGCTCATGCTACCAGGCTTGCTGCAAAAGCCTCCTTGGCTACCCCAGCAGAGAAGCCCTCACCCTCTCAGGGCCCCCGTTTGGCTGCGTCTGTGCCGGGGTCTCCCGCACAGCACTACTCTGTTTAGACATCTCTCTCCCATCACACTGAGAGATAAGGGCCTTCTGAACCACAGTGCTGACCGCCTCCACGATGAAAGAATGACAACAGGAAAAGAGTTTTCTCCTCACATCCCTGGAGGGACCCCCTACAGTACCCCCCCAATCCACTGTTTCACTTTCCTTGGTTTTAGCTATCCATGATCAACTGTGGCCTGCAAATATTACATACAATAAAATATTCTGAGAGAAAGAGAAACCACAGTCACATAACTTTTATTACAGTATATTGTTACAATTGCTCGATTTTATTATTAGTGACTGTTGTTAATCTCTTACTGTGAGCCTCCCCGGTGGCGCAGCGGTTAAGCACTGCGCTGCGGAGCTGTCGGCAGCGGCGACGCGAGTTCAAGCCCGGCCGGGGAGAATCCCACATGGCGCGGCAGAGCTCTCCTGCCTCGCCCGCTGCTCCCCTCAGCAGTGTATTTCTGATCTGCCTGTTCTGCTCCCCGCTCTGTCTCTGGTGAACCCTCTCGCCGCCCCACGCCTCTGGCCTGTACCCCAGCTTGTATGTATAAATAAAAAATAAATCTTAAAAAAATAAATAAATAAATAAATAATCTTTTACTGTGACGAGTTTATACATTAGGCTTTATCATAGGTATGTACAGGAAAAAAACAGTATATATACATGGTTTGGTGCTACTTGCATGTTAGGGGTCTTGGAACATACCCCGCCACCATGGCCTGGGGGGACTACTGCAAATGCACAGCAAACTCCAGTTAGAGAGGAGACAAGAGAACAGCCAGAATTCATAGGTGCATTATTTGCCATAAACAGTGGCCCATGAAAGCTGGAAGGAGATAAAGATTGCTTATGCATGTTTGCTCTACCCTGACCTCAGACTTCACAGATTTATCCCCCAAATGTGGAAAGATCCTCTAGTCCAACCAGCACTGGACACGTGAATCACCACTTCAAGGGCACAGCGCTGGCGACGGGCACTCCCAATCTGCCAAGATGACCTACTCCATATTCCCCACCTCTGACCATGGTATTGATCTGCAGTTTGCATTAGTCACGCTTCTGCCCCTGGAGTCCCACGGAATCCATCTGCCTCCTCTTCCCAGAAAAGTGATTATGACACAGGGCTTTCATACCCCCGTCCCTTCCTTCCTCCAAAGTAACATCCCAGCTGCCTCTGCCAAGGCTTCAGGCCCATCCCCAGGCTGGGCAGCCAAGTGCATTTCAGTGGATTTCCCCAACTTCACTCAGAGCTCCTGGCAGGTCTGGTTAACTCCCACCAGCACAAAACAGCAGTTCAGACTCTCCGAACCAGAGGTCTTTAGAGATCATCAAGGAAGTTCAGTTCCCCACCTTCCAGATGAGGCTGAAGGTCACAGACATGCAGTAATTTGCCCGAGTGTTCTTATTCCCAGTAGAATAGCAAAACCACATTTGCCAACAGCAACAAACAATATCATCAGCATTGTTGTTATTGTTTTTATTAGCAGCCATATCACAGAATGAACTCATGTTGGACTTTGGTCTTAGAATTTTGATATTTTCATCAATGATGTCAACATGAATCTTGGAATCCCTCTGAGTAAACAAGTCAGCTAAAAAAAAATAGATGGTAGGCAGGTAGGTAGATAAAGGAAATCCTTAGAAACGGGAAGTCGATTAGAGGTTGGGGGGTGGTGAAGGAGTGGGCAGTGATCGTTAGTGAGTAGGAGGTTTCTTTTGGGGATGATAAAAATGTTCTGAAATGTGATAGTGTTGATGGTTGCACAACTCAGTGAACATATTAAAATAGCTGAATTGTGCATTTATAAAGGGTAAGTCTTATGGCATGGGACTGTATCTCAGTAAAGCTATATATTTTGAAAAATCAAGCTGACTGTCTCCAATTTTCCTCAAACTTGGTAGTCTCTCTAGTGCCCTTGGCCAACAGAATCTCAAAAAAATCCTAGGGATTTAGAAGATTGATGTCACTAGACAGAGCAAACCTTGGAACTTCTCTTATTGGATCTTTTCTAAACTTCTTATTCCAAGTCAGCATTCCAAGAAATAGACTCCATCAAAGTTTGTTTTGGTCAAAGATGTGAACTCCCAGGCTACAAGTTATGAACACGGGGTGTCAAATGCCTTAAGTAATAATCGTGCTTAGTCTTTCCAGAAATTCCTAAGGCAGTGGTTCTCAAACGTGAGTGTGCATCAGGAACACCTGGAAGGCTTGTTAAAACACAGATTGCTGGACTTCACCCTCAGAGTTTCTGATTCAGTAGTTTTGAAGCAGGACTTGAGTTTCCGGGTGATGCTGCCGCGGAAGTGAGAATCTTATACCCCAGTTATTCTCCTGTTTTATAGATGAGAAAACTGAAGCTCAAGAAGATTCAGTAAATTGCCTACAATCACAGATGGCAGATACAATTGTGAGCTGACCGCGTAGCAGCTCTTCAATCTGTTGATCATTCTTGTGTATTATGAGTGAGGATATAAGCTATAAATAAGAGAATGATTAACTAACAATGACTTCAAATAATAGGGGATTAATTTTCAAAGAGAGCAAGAAGTCTAGTGGTCATCCAACAGAAGTTGGATGTTTAAAATCCTTTTCCAACCTTCCTTGCAGCTATGGATGACTACCCTTCGTAAGTACATGATTCAGTGCCAGCCAGTGTCCCCTTTTTTCTGCTTCAAAGACTAACAAGATGCCAGGGAGTTTCTTCCCCATAAGAGCTACAAGCAAGAGATATTGAGCAGGACAAGGTAACCCTGGATCCTTGATGATGGGAGTGGATCCAACATGACCACTAGACTTCTTGCTGTTTGAAAATTAAACCACTATTATTTGAAGTCGCTGTTAGTTAATCATTCTCTTATTTTTTTTAAGATTTTTTTTTTTATTTATACATGCAAGATGGGGTACAGGCCAGAGGCGTGGGGTGGCGAGAGGGTTCACCAGAGACAGAGCGGGGAGCAGAACAGGCAGATCAAAAATACACTGCTGAGGGGAGCAGCGGGTGAGGCAGGAGAGGTCTGCTGCACCATGTGGGATTCTCCCTGGCCGGGCGTCGAACTCACATCACCACTGCCGACAGCTCCACAGTGCAGCGCTCAACCACTGCGCCACCGGGGAGGCCCTAATCATTCTCTTATTTATAGCTGATATCATCGCTCAAAATACACAAGGATGATCAACAGGGGGGGCAGGACGGATGCCCAAGCTTATTTAACACCCAATTTATTTATTCTTTCTACTCTCCACGCTGCCACTGGAAGTGGGGCTTGGGACTGTGATGTACTCAACATTACCTAAGAAATCTCTTAACTTCCCTCTAATAATGGTCTTCAAAGGGAAGTGGCTTGAGTAATTAGCCTCAATCTCAAGCGGAGGAATTGGATGTGGTTTGAATCTAACCAAAGTCCCATGACTGACCCAAGCCCAAAGTGCCTTTAGACCCTCCCTTCTCAAAGATCAGTCCACCCATCCACAGTAGCAGCAGCATTCCCAGGGCTGGCTGGAAATGAAGGCTCTCTATCCCCATCCCAGTCCTGCTGTTTCGAATCTGGACAATTGTCTAGATCCCCAGGCACTTCATATACTATTGAAGCTTGCAAAGTGACATTCAAGTTCAAGTCCACAAGGCTGAGTGAGCACTAGAACCACTTGGAAAACTAAAACCCAGTAAACAAGCCAAAGACAAAAAGTCTTGGGTCTTACCTCAGGCCCACTGAATCAAACTCAGCTTGAGTAGGAGCCAGTAACTATATCACTAGTTCTTTACATTATTTTGCTCAGGGACCATTTTGAGAAACTGATTAAAGTGACGCCCCTCCTCCCAAAGAACTGTCCATACACATACACACACATTTCACACCCAATTTCAGGAACTCAGCAAAGCCCCCCCCAGGACATGTGAACGCCAGAAAAGGAGTCCTCTCTGCATGTCTAGGCAGTCACAGAAATGCAGGCAGGATCCTAATGAGAAGAGGCAGCCCTGCTCCTGTGCGCTGGCCTAGCCCTGAGTAGGTCCACCTGAAGGTGGCTTATGTAACCAACGGGAGCCCAGGACACCACTCAATTAGCAGCTTCTGCAGTAAGTACAGCTTTATGCTCCCCAGGCTTTCCCATCATCACAGATTACGAGCTCTTCATTTCATTTTCACCAAATTAACCCAATTCACAAGGCGGGCGACTTCCTGTTCAATCAGTACCCACAAGGATGCCACAGAGGCAGGTGCCTCATTCAATTAGGAAGAGAATTTGAAAAGTACATGCAGAGCACATTCTTCAAAACACCAAAAAGGTGTTCAGCACACAGGATCAGAGAGAGCATCACCGCCTCCTCCAGCCAACCAGGCAGATGCTTCTCCCTCCACGTACACATTTCTACTGCCACATTTATTCCACACCTTGTCACGCGATCACGCACTGTATTTTACAGAGTATGGGTTCCTGGAGGCAAACAGTAGGCTTTTCGTTACAGTACAATACCTAGACCTAGCACAGGATCTGCTGAAAGTAGACATGAAAGGATTATGGAAAAGAGGGAAGGAGGAAGAGAATTCTATTCTTTAAACATAATAAAATGAGAAGAACAGGCGTTAGAATCTAGAAAATACAAGTGCACGTTCTACCGTGCACTAGACAACATGAGGTCTCAGTCTAGGTCTTCAACCTTGAGTCTTGGTTTCCCCTCTACAAGATGGAATCACTAAGAATTTCTAGTTATTGTGACAATTGGAGAATACGTGTGAGCAGATTTTTGTAGAACACAGTGCCGGGGCAGGACTGTGCAAAGGGCTGGGTACCGAGCTCTGGCAGAGCTGCACTCCCAGTCTGACTGGGAGCCTTTTGACCCTGTGCAAGTGTGGTCAACTCCCTGCACTCGCTCCCTCCTTTGCGTAGTGGGGGTGGCAGTACGCCCCCTTCCCAAGAGCCCTGTGGGAGGCACTGAGACAATGGGCAGAGTAGAGGTTCCGGCCATCCTCATATCCCCCTTCTCTTGGCCCCTTGCCTCCCATGCAGAACAGCATATACAAATTTGTGGAACAACCAATAAAAACCGACTAGAAAAGAAAAAAAAAATGCTGTTTCCATCAATCTGATCAAGTTTTGTGGGAAAGCATGATCCAACAACCAGATCGCTAATTAGAGGTTAGGAGGAGGAGGATGCTGGGATAATTCTCATGGTTAAGAACGCTATAGAACATAAAGCTTCCAAGTTTCTCAATTTTCCATCACATGAGCAAACTTCATTTGCCTGGATGAAGCAATAGCTGCATGCATTTCTTTATTTATTTCCCTTTTCCTCCCCTACCCCACCCTCCTTGCTAACCTAACTTCTTCATGGGCCCCTTTTTTTATCTTTTTCCCTCCCAGCCTCCACAGTGGCTTGGCTGTGCAAGGCTTTGCGGGCAGAGTCCTGGGTTCAAATCCAGCTGCCACTTTTCAACTCCCGACCTCCCACAGATCAGCTCAATTCCAGAGGCCCTGGTCGCCTCTGCGTTGGGAGGATCCACTCCAGCTGGGGTGGACTCAGTGAGATGCCCTGCTGATTCGGTGGGGGCATGGGGGGTGGCGCTCCCTTCCTCTGTGTGTGTGAAGAAGCTCATGAATCTGATTCACTTGTTCAAGAAGAAAGGGAAATGAGAAATCCCCAGACCCGAGCCAGGCTTGGCTGAAAGTCAGGGAGTGGAGAAGCCCTTTACAGCAAACGCCTATGGAAACATCCCGGTATTTTACAAGCCTCTGGCGCCTTCCACCAGGGCTCGGAGACTGATTCAGCCGGAAGCGCCAACAGCCGTCCTCTTGATGTTCTGGTGGTTCTTGTTCCCTCTCTGCCTGCTCGCCTGTGTGTCCCGAGATTGTTCCTATGCAGCTAATACCGGAGGAAACATCATTTGGTCTGAAAGATTCTCCCCAAACCCCCAACTCAACTCAACCCGAACTGGAGAAACCCACAATCAGGATGAACTGAGTGGACGATCAGGGAGGAGGCTTTCAATGGGTCACTTGTTAAGCCTCCAAAGCACAGCCCCCTGGGTCGGTGGCCAGCTGCCCATTCACATTACGTGAAGAACGGGCCTTGGAATGAGGGAGGGCTCCCACAGTGCCCACACTCATAAGCACTGGCACTTGGAGGCAGTGTCTGGAATCGTCTCCTGACTCTCCAGTTCTTCTCAGGACAGAGAGAGGAGAGGCCTTGTGCGGGCTGAGAGCCTGAGCATGGTCTGTGCATCTCAGGTCTCTGCTCTTCCAAGGCAGTCTCAGGGCACCTCTCGCCTGCACAGTGGACCCTGTTGAGCCCATTTTACAGAAGAAGAAACTGAGGCCCAGGAAGATGTGACGTGCCCAATGGAACTCCCCTGCACAGAGCAGACCCAGGTTTCAAATGCATGTCTGCCTGGCTTCCTGCCTGGTGAACTTGCTACCCCCAGGAGATGGCAGAGAGCAACTCCACGCTCTGTAATTTTTCAGTCCTTCTCCATCCAAGTTTGTAGTGTCCTGGACCCAACTTGAAAGGTAAGTGGAAGAAAGTGCAAGGTGCCAGGCAATAGGGGACAGTTGGCAGGTAACCCGTGTCTTTCCTTTTGCACAGTCCCGGGGCAGGAAGACTCAGTTTTCACCTATGGTGTAAGTGACTAGGCTTCCAGAAGTCATCCCAGGCAGAACAGGGCATTTAAGCAGTCCCAGTCAATGCCCCAAACATCAGTAGGTTGCAAAGTCCATTAGCTGTCCCTGATGTGTCCCAGGTCTAGGTGCCAGCCTTCACTTAACCAGCCTGGGAAAACAAGGGCCTCTGGAAAGCTGAGTTCTGGTAGAGAAAAGAATGACTGGCCTGGGCTTATAGGCCAAAACTCCAATGTTGAATAGCAGGCTAGGGAAGAAAAGAACTTGTCAGTGTGATGACAGGAAGACCATGGGTAAAACCAGAACTGCATTTTCTCACCGTGGAGATGTGTCATTGCTCCCCACTTCTCTGTAAATATGGAGCTGGTGCTATCAGTGGAATGATTTACAACTCACTGTGCTTTGGTGCAAATGGCTGCTGTGTTTACTGGCTGTAAAAACATCTCTGAACATAATGACCTTCAGCAGGTGAGCCCTTGAGTTTATAGCACTGAAGAATTGTTTTACTGCCCCAGCACAGGTAACAGTTAAGCTGGACACCTGTTGGAGGTGAGCAGTAAGGGACTAAACCCTCTGAAATTTCAGGAAAATGAAGCCCTCTAAAGAGCAAAGTGCCCCTATGGGAGCAAACCAGATAAAACAAACCAAGTCCCTAGTCAGAGCTCGGTGCTTGGGAGGCAGCTGAGTCCAGGGTGAGCCAACTACACAGGTCCGAGCCGAGGAGCCAAACCTGGAGGTGACGGGATCAGAGAACCCAATCGGAGGCCACGAGGATGGAGTCCAGGATAAGTCACAAGGGAATGCCTAGGACCGAACTGGGATAAGCTGAGTAAATTGATAATTATGAGTGCTACAAACCAGAGTGAGATCAAAGATGATGTACAAGCCAGGGGTCTCCTGAGACACAGAACCCCCAGGAGAGATGTACACATGTCTAAGAGGAGATTCAACATAGGAACAGGCTCCAAGATTTGGAGGTCAAAAGTCCCATGATCTGCCATGTGAAGTGGAAGAACCAGGAAAGATGGAGGCCCGGCATGAACCTGAAGGTCTGAGAACCAGAAGTCACTGGCATAATTCTTTGTCTGAGTCTGAATGAGTAAGAACCAGGAGCACCGATGCCCAAGGGCTGGACAGAAGGGCTGTCTGAGCTTACGCAGAGACAGTGTCCTTGCTGCACCATTTTTGTTCTAGCCCAGCCCTTGGAGGGTTGTCTGATGCCCACTGGCAGTAGTAAGAGTGGCCTGTACTTAGTCTACCAATTCAAACGTCAAACATCCTAAAACACCTCACAGACATGCCAGAAGTGATACTGCACCAGCAAGCTGGGCATCTCTTAGCCCAGTCACACAGGCACATAAAATTTAACTGTCACAGAAGGGAGCTACAGTCAAAAGTCTGATCTTGAACAAATCTAGAACAGAGGCAAAGCAGGAAGTGTTCTAACCAAACCATGTGTCTGTGAAGCAAAGATGTGGGACAGGGCAGCCCCCAGATGTGTGGACCGAGATGGCTGGAAAGAACAAACTTAGGACAAGTAAAAATATTCTTCCTTCTTCACCCTTCAACATACTGTAAGAAGTTATTCCTTTTCTCATGAGTGCCTTAGTATGGAGACTTCAGAGATCCTAATGAGGCGCTCAGTTCCCCAAACATCAGTCACCAAAACATTCAAGGCTATGCCAACACAGCCAGGCAGATTCTTTGAGTCTTTACCAGAAAGCTAAAGAGACGTGTACCAAAACCTTTAGAGATTTCCACTGCATTGTCAGGCCCAGATGTCTTGGGAACAGACAGAAGTGTACAAAATAAAAAGCAGCTAAGAAACACACTGAGAGGCTTGAGACATAACACGCAGTGAGGAGTGTGCAGCGCCTGCTCACATGAAGAGTTCTGGAAGAGGGCTTCACGCTCAGCAAGCGTCCGGGACAAACCTAGTGGCTGGGCTGCACTTGCCCAATACCCTGGGCCTCTGGGGAGAAATAAGGAGGAAACAAGCCATTGTGTCCAGACCAAGTTAGAAACCTAGTGATTTCCATTCCTGGTATTTTTAAATCTCTGCCTTTGAAGGTCATTTTTATTTTTTAATTGAAAAAAAATTGCTGTTGATGATCTGCCAGTTCTTCACACATACAATTATTGTTGAAAGCCAGGGGCCCCCACCTTTTTGTAAATAAACAGGCAGAACAATATCTGAGAAGACCTGGTGGGCGGGGTGTCCTCATTCCTATCCCTGTTATCCCTACTACACATATCACTCACACACACACACACACACACACACACACACACACACACACACGACTCCTCCAGCAAGGCCTGTCCACCACTATGTACCCCAGCACCTTGTGCTGGGGCTGGGATACTGCAGCTTCTCTGTGACTCTTTGGCAAATAAATTGATTAATAAATTAGGATAGAAATCAGAGCTAGAAACCAGGCACACAAGAGAGTAAAGGGAACAGAGCAAATATGGGATCCTGCACCCAGAGAACTCTGAGATCTACTGACAGTAACAAGGCCTGACTTTGTATGTCACTTGTCAGATAACAAAGGTCCTCGGTATCCATATCACTTTGACCTTCAACAATCCCCTCCCCAAGTAAATCACCAGGTCAGTAAACAAGACTTCAGCTAGCACTGTTAGTCAGGGTGTCACCAGGAGCTCATGGTGACCATCGTGCCACAAAAGGAGACCTTCCCAAGAACAGTCATCCCAGAGGACTGCTGAGCTGAGAATGGATCCTGCCGCTTCGGTTTGAGCAGAACCTGACCTTTTCATCTATGTGAACCACTAATTTTTTTTTGCTCCACTAAGTTCGAGATGAAATCTGTGACTCGCAATTCATGCATGCGCCACACTTACACAGTTATGCTGGCTGCTGAGTGGCAAACTGCTTGAGGAGGGACAAAAGCAGAAACAGAGACATCCGTTAGGAGGCTTCTATAAGAATCAGAACAGAATTGAAGTGTTCCACTAAACAGGACCCAGACTTCTGGATGACTTCACTGAGCTGTGCAGCCTCCTGCATCTTGTGTAGCGATACGGCTCACACGCCACGCTCACTTGGGATGTGGGGACCACATGTTGCACGTGCTCCCCCTCCAACTGGATCAGTCTCATTCTGGGGTCTCAGCTCAGATGACTTTTCACAGCAACTTCCAGAAATCTACCCACGTGGCTCCCCACTTGTTTTCTACCCCTCACCTTGCTTATGTCCTCAAAGCATTGTCACCATCCATGATTATCATTTTTATTTATTGTGCATCCCCTTGGCCTCTGTCTGTCCCAGGGGACTGTAAGTTTGGGGAAGAAGGGGTGGGGTGAGGTATCAGTCTCATTGGCAGTCGTCACTTAGCTCCTAACCACCACCCAGAACACAACAATTCTCTATAGATACCTATTGGCTACCCTTTGACCCAATAATCCCTCTCCTGATTATTATTCCAAAAAAGGCAACTCAAAGAAATCTCTTAAATAACATAGACACAGATAATGACTGCAAGTCATGCCTCTTTAAGTAAGGAAGTAGAGGTCTTTAAGTAAACAATGTCATGTCCACAATGTGTTACTGCAGAGAGAGAAAATAGTCATGACGAATATTTAGAAAAATGTCCCCAAATAATGACAAGTGATAAATGACGGGTAAAACATTGTATGGATTGTACTTATAGTTTAAAACAAATATATACCTGTCATCAAAATCTCTTCTACACTGCTGGTGGGAATGTGAACTGGTCCAACCACTATGGAAGGCTGCATGGCGATTCCTCAGACTGCTAAACATGGAGCTTCCATATGACCCAGCAATCCCACTTTTGGGAATTTACCCAAAGGATACAAAAACACTAATCCGAAAGGATACATGCACCCGTATGTTCATTGCGGCACTGTTCACAATAGCAAAGGTATGGAAGCAACCCAGATGTCCAAAAATAGATGATTGGATCCAGAAGATG